>UELV01078574.1:0-13254 GCA_900490015.1 Megastigmus stigmatizans | reverse complement strand
TTTTAGAAATATTTAAAGGTCACCATCGGAAAGAGCGAATCTTAGCCTATAAAAATATGTATTTTCTTAAAGATTTACTAACAAATTGTGTCTTTAGCAGAACGATGAAAAAAGAGTGAAATTTATGCCATCTTGAGCGTTTACGTTATTCGTTGACCAAAATCAAGATATGTCTGATTATATAATTTCTTATGGAAAAACCTATTTTCAGAACAAACTTTGATAAAAACTATGATCTTGATATCCATATTAAATTAAGTATAAATCGCACTATTATTATGACTCCCACTTCCATAAGTTTCGTTCGTTTGCCTCATTACGTTGGGGTTTGAAAGTAACATTTTCACCAGTACACCTTACGCAGTTAGTCATAAGTTGAATTCTACGGCTCGTGGACGATTGATAAATTCATTTTAAAAATTACATTACTCCTTGTCACATTCTTGATAAGATGTGATTTTAAAAATTATCTTTTATAATTTATCTTTAGTTTTTCAACCATTACTTATCATTGCCATTTATGTAAATTGAAATTCAAATATGGTTTTGATAGAATTATTTTTAAAAACAGTTAATAATTTATAAAGTAAATTAGAAACCAAATAGGAGTTCAAATAAATTTAGTATATAAGTTTATTCAGTTATATTTTATTTTATTATTCTTGGAATATATTGTACAAAAGTTTTAAAATATTGAAACTTAGTAGAATCTAGTATTGACGATTGTCAATTTGTTGAAATAACAGTATTTTATTCCGGGCACAGTACCAAGGTACACGATGCAGAAACACCATCAGCTCCACAATGGCATTTATTGCACTTGTCGAGAAAAGATTGATTTGGTACGCATTTTCGTATTTTCTCGAAGTTGTCTGAAAAAACAAGTTTACAAAATTAAAATACAATTGGTAATATACATGTTCTATTTAGATGAAAACAAATAATACTTTGATTTATCTCTAGCAGTAGGACTTATAAATGCTATTTAAATCAGTTAAAATACGTATAAAATTATGTACCAAGTACTACATGAAAAACATACCAATGTGTGGTAACTCTGGTTCTTTGCGACCTGTACGGGCAGCTGCACCACCTTTTATTAAAAAATAGATTATCATTTTTTATACCATTTATAACATATAAAAAGAATTCAAAATGTGCAAAGTTAATACTTATATACCCCGATAACATCACGCACATACCAAGCCCGGAAGTGACGCAATGGGTAACCGTCATTTTGCTAACATTTTGAGGTCACATGGATGCTGCACGCGTACACTGACAGAATGGCGACAAAATACCAGCCACGAGTTGTCGTAAATTTTAAAGCGACAATGCTTACAGTATGTCGGCAAAAACAAAACTCATCGGAGATCTGTATTTGGAGTTTTTTTTAAGTATTCTTTTTTATATCTGATGCTAAATAAATATTCCTTTATTATTCTTCTTTGTAAATTTATTACCAAACACGGTATAAAATAAATATTCATTTATTCATTCTTATTTTCGAAAAATGAAGAAAAGAAAGTTTATTTTATAGCGTGTTTTTTCTATTTATTTATAAATTTTTAAAAACCCAAATAAAGTATAAAAACATATATAAATTTTTATTTAGATTTTTAGGTAATGTCTGAATAATTTTGGTGTTACAGCATGAATTGTAATCACAATGATTACACGATGTTATCAATGCCTACGTAATGTCAAAGCACAATGATGGCATTTTGCTGGTAATATTTGCCATAAGAATTATCGAAATTTTATCAGCAATCTCTGAAGTTGCAACTGGACATCCATGTGACGGTAACGTTGGCGGACGCGTGAGTGCATTTTACTATTATAGCATTTTGCTTACATGATGTTATTGACTGGTATATTTAATGGCATGTGCTAGGGTCGGAAAGACCCTACTTTACCGATTTGTATTTAACGAAATACATAAAGATAGAGTTTAAGTTTTGTAATAGACTCTGTTACCTTCCGGTAATATATTACGTGATTTACGAAATTTTCGCTACAAAAACTTTTGTAAATTATGAGTCGAATTTCATGGAACTGAACCGTGTAATTTTTACATCATTACATGAGGTGGTTACAGACTTCCTTTTTCAAAAATTAGTCTCTATCTTTATATTTTGTTAAATACCAGAACGGTAGTAAGAAATATTGAAAAAAGTTATCGCTCTTACGAATGGTTCTGGTTAGGCATTTTTTTATGTTGCATGCAGCGGTGTGTCCATCGGCAAGGCAGTAGCATAGGTTGCAGTCATTGTAGAATGTCTTGGCTGGGCATTTATGGCCTTTCTTGAAATTATCTACGACAGAAATAAGTATAACGAAATTCATTTTTTGATTTTCGAGTTTTCATAGGGAAATAACTTTGCAAAATAAATTATTTGTTTTGGATCGTGGACAATTAGATCCTTAAGATATGAATAATAAATTAATGAAACAAAAAATATAATAAATTTGGAAAAGATAATAAGTTTTATGTCGTAATTTCTTAATCTTTTCTATAAATCCGGATTGTGTAAATTTACTTACGGACTACGGGCACGTTTGGGCCTCCTGTGAACAATAATTATTTGATATAATATTAGTATAAGAAATGATGGTCATGAGTAATAAATATTTTAGAAATTAATTCACTCTTCTGTTCTGAGGTTAGCTTACCTTCATCCTTAGCTGGTGAGCCTGAAACACCTAACGCCAAAGCCAAGGAAATGGCGACAAATGCAAAGGTATGCATATTGGTAGGTATGTGTTTCTCGTAACTAAGCAAAAAATTCAATTAAAAATTGCTCTGCATTGTTTTCTACTTTTATACCCTCATGGATGCAAAAATATCTTCGATAATTATCGTATATTTACCGTCATATACTTGGAGTGTTATCTTTTTGAAATTTTCGAGTATGTTACCTATGATTTATTGAATTATACCTTATATCTCGCTCTTGTGTAGTATATACTTTTGTTTGTCCACAGTGTTAATTTATGTAGGGGTTAGCAAAATTTATATTTATAATAATATCGTATTTTTACAATTGCAGTATTGAGTGGACAATGTGTAAATTTTCAGAAAATCATTTTAATTTAATATGAAACGGTAATATACAATAAAGTAATTGTTACATTAATTATAAAATAATTTATAAAGGTATTAGGTAGTGTGCACGGAACAAGTTTACCACCATTTTTCCTCTAGGTGCACTTTTCGTTGCTGGAACCGGTACGGGAAAATCACAGATAATTGAATGAGTTTATCGGTACTAGTCCCGACATTTAGTGTTAGGTCTGCATAATGAACTACACTTCAAATTCGAGTATTAGGTTTGCCGGTAGAATTTTTTTTGTGGTAAAAAGGAAGTAAATATTAAAGAAATTATATCTAACCTGAAAAATTATTGCTTCTTTGCCAAGAGATTACTGACTTTAACTCGATTTTAAGTATTGCCAAAACTTATTTATAACACTTTTATGTGTCATTCAGAGAGCACTTTGAAACGAAAATGTTCATTGTTGAAAGTATTCTACAGTTTTGAGCACCACACAAATATCAATATGCAAATTTTTATGTAAACTATTGTGGTAATGATTCATTTGTTATTTTGGTTTGCAACTTATTAGTTTAATATTTATCGGCTGTTAACTTTTTACTTGTGACAAAGAAAACGATTGGAAGGAAAATAGGACAAAGATAAGAGTCCTTGCATTATGTATGTATAATATTTCTCTATTATTAACAGGGTACACTTCAAACTTATACTTTCCAGCTATATATATGTTGTCACCATAAATCTGTATTTTTAAAAATCAACAAAATAAATTTTTAATGTATTATTTATATACAAATATACTAATTTTCAATTAAAGCTTAATTATACATCATTTCTAATCATAATACAATATTGTTGCATTTTTGTGATTAAGATTTCATATTGAGAATTCAAATATTTAAATAGTAATTTTTGAGTCATAGAAATTGGTATGTATATATTTCCTAATACAGTTTTCTTCTTATTGGTATGTAATTATTTAAACGATTATTAAATTGTTGTATTGTTGAAAATTCCTTTATGACACAATTGGAATCAACACTTGTGGGCAATATGTACAAATCATGTCTGCTTAGTGATTCAGTAGTTCGGAAAAATTCCATTATTACTATACATATTAGGCAGTGACTGAAAATTTTGAATGAAATAGCAATTGAAGTTTCCTTCTACTGTAGTGTGATAAAAAATATTTTTTGCTTTTATATCAACTCGTAAATCAAACGCACATTATTGTTACTTTTTTATGTGTATGTTTTATAATCAGTAAATGTTGTCTTTTGATTCGAAATTCTTTCAATATCACTTATCTTTCCTCGGCTTCATTTATCTTTACTATATAGTAAAAAAATACAGCATTTTACTATCATATTCGTTAGCATGTACTGTTTCGGTTTGATAGTTTATGGGAATTTTCGCTTTTTATTTGCGGTCAAGGTTTCATCTTGCACTTCAGCGAGTTAGTTAAAAATTTTAGCATAAGCTTATGAAATTTAACGTTTTAAATACTTAGTTTTTTTTTTCATTTATTTTACAAATTTTTTATTGCATCTAGAAAATATTGCTGAGTATATACAGTCTTATTCCGCAAAATGTGCATTTATAGTTTTGTGAATTCATTAAATGAAACGATACAAGATTGACCTTCTTTTGTAAATCTTACTAATAAATGCGTTCTTCATTGCCATTATAAAAGTTTACTTCGAAAACAATCTTGCGAACACCTTTTCTTTAGTTGAAATTTATTCTTGCTCGCAAAGATTCCATCGATCTCTTTATTCTTTTCGTCTAATTATAAAGTTTAGACTGCGGGCAACGTTTCATTATGAAAATTTCATCTGAAATTTCAGTTCCGAAAACGTCCTACCTTAAAATTTAACTTTATGAATGATTCTATCTCGCAAACTTTTTTTTTCAGTTTTAATTAATAAATTACATAAATCTGAAATTTCACCAAATCAGCGAATCACTGTTGCGGGTTGTTATTCTATATGGGGGGAGCTAATATGTTTATATTAGATAATGTTCTAACAGCTCAATGTATTGTATAGTATTACTGAAAGACTAAATGTATTCTATAAATGTCGAGTAAGCTTTATTGTTTCACACTTTTATAAATCTTGAATAAATTTATAATATACGCATACACTTGTATAAACATGATCGAATATTAACTAGTATCTTTATATGCACTTATATTATTACAGAAGGTCAATAGCTTTCAGAAATTCAGAATCTTAATATTAATATCTGATTTAGTGTGGGAAAAAAGAACGCTTTTCAAAAGAATTTTAGCATTTTTTTAGTAAAAACTTTTTAGTCATAGATATCTATTATAAATGCAGTCACATTTTGCATTGCATGCACAGAGTCTTTTTGAAGGAAATATAAGATTTTCAATATGTTAAGTATAATATCATTATATAAATACAGTTATGACTACTTTTTCTCAGTTAAGTTGAATATTAGCAGTACTACAGGAAATAGAGCATTACTCATAGCATAACAGACGATGAACTGACATATGTATAATGCGTATAATGTGCTATGATTTGATCAGCAAGTGCACATGTACCAAGAGTATTACATTTTTAAAATGTAAAATATTATACGTTGACAAATTAAAGAGCTTGAAGAAAATGGAAGAAAATATAGCGAGTGCAGAGAGTTTTTTTAGGAATGCGTTTTTTGCCGCACCAAAGCACCGTGCGGAGAAGCTGCACATGTGCGACATACATACGCATGTGTCCGCGCATCTACCCTCTCTGCAAATTTCAACTGGTAATATTAAAAGTTAAAGCTCTCCCTCTTTTCTTCCAGTGCAGCGGAAACATTATCGGCAAGGTACATACAAGAGCTGCAATCATCAAAAGAGTATTTGGAAATGATGGGCATTTCTTCTCGCCTTGTTTGAATTTATCTGCAAAAGAGGAATTTGTATGAATAATGAATACGTTCAAGGAAATAATAATCGATAATAAAGGAAAAGGTTAAAAAAGAATTTCGATGAACATTAAAATTGATAACGTAGAGATTGCATCAGTATTTATACCCACTTAGATACGAAACGCCTAAGACTGGGTTGGGCACTTCATTAGAGTGCATGTGGCAGAGATACCGTTTTCACCGCAAACGCAAGAGTTACAGTCATCGTAGAAAGCCAAACCAGGAGGGCATTTCCTTCCTTGACTATATCCATCTGAAATTTTGAGAATTATTCATTCAGTTAGTTGTATTAGTCGAAATAGCTGTACTATTTAAACATGATAGTAAATAATTGATCCAATAATAGTTTGATTTTACGGATTAAAATATTTGCACGGTTTCAAGATTCATTTCAAAATCGTAGATATTTTGGCAATTGTTATTATACTAACCAACGCGCAATTGTTCAGGTGGTGTACAACCCTTGTCAGTGCATCCAGCGCGATCTCCAGTGGGACCACAAGTACAATAATTGCAAACATCGATGAATTCATCATTAGGGGTGCACTGACCAGTGATGGAGAAGAAGTCTAAACATACATAACATCAATGGACAGAAATTAACTGATAAGAAATTTAATAGTTCACATGCATATTTGCTCATGTAAATAGAGTAAACCAAACAATTTTGGTGTAATTACCATTACGAGGAATGGGTCCATCTTTGCGAGCACAGTTCCAGTAGGTGCAGACAGCGGAGTATCCATCTTCCCTGCATTCGCAGTAGTTACAGTCATTCAGGAACCGTTCATCTGGACATTTCTCACCATCCTTGTAATTATCTGCATATTAGAATACAAAATTGAGTACTTTTGACTTATGTAAGATTATTTGGCTTAAAAAATTTACGTTATATACTCACAGATCATTACCAAGCCATCTGTTGAAAACGAAAATTAAGATTTAAATTAGAATTTATGTGATTGGATATAATACATATATAAATTAATTGATTATAATTATTAACAGTTAATATACTTTTTTAACCGAAGTATACGAAGCACGACTTTTCGTGTTAGTTTTCTTCGCGTATAGCGTTGATTTTGGGCTCTCTCAGATAGAGTGTGTAAAACATTAGCTGAGTTTGCAAAGCATTTGCCGAGTGCGCAAATTAGAGTGCTTTGCGCACTCCTGCTAAAGAGCGCCCGAAGTCTGAGGTTTACAAGAAGAAAACTAAAACGAAAGGTCGAGCTTTGCTCACTCAGTTAAAAAAAATAGGTTCGATAAGTGTACGCAAAGTAGGTGCACCTAACCCAGATAATAGTTGTCACCATATAACACCCGTGCCAGAAACCCTTGTTTTGCGCACTTATATCGAAAATAACTATTCTTTTATATACGCATATATTTATAATACTAACCTCCATATGGGAATGATGTAGCTGTCACAATTAACACTGAAGCTAACAAAACGGTGGCAAAAACTAGACTTTTCATGTTAATTATGTTCTTTTGTAACTGTATGTTTAATGATTGAGTACAAACTTGCAGTTGTTTCTTCTACTTATATACTAAACTTTTAATAGAATATTATTCAATACGATTTGTTTGTTCAGTATTTTTCAAAACAATATAATGTTATCTCATACGAATTGAAAAAATCCATGATTCCACGAATTTACCTGCGGCACGTTATGTTACATAAGGCGGTTTAAAAGTCATTGATATGTACATTTTGGTAAATAAATCAAAAATAGATTTACCTGCATCTATTACCCTATTATATTTGTGTATTTATCAAAGCAGAACGTTAGTTTACAATAGAATCGATTTAAGCAGCTTCAATGTTTCCGTGTTTATAAGCCCATTATTTATTCAGTTGGAACTAACCAAGTATGTTAATATCAACCAAAAAATAGGAACTATTTATAGATTGCAGAGGAAAAGAACAAAATAATTAAGTTGAAATCATTGCCCATAAAATATTTTTAGCTACTACTGCGTGAGGCACTAAAGTAATTATCAATAAATATTTTTAGTTAAATATAAAATTTAAGTGTTCATAATTTTATATTTTCAAATAAAAAGACAATTTTCATCGTGATATAACGATTATTTGAAAACATTGCAACACATAGCTTTTTATACTTAAGGGATTGCTATACCTATATAATACACTTTTCAATTTTGTTAGCTATTTATGAAATACTGGAAATCTCTATTCGGGGGCTATTGACAATTTATCTAATGGATAATGGCCATGTAAACATGTGAACATGTAAACTTTTGTAAACATGTTAACTTTTGCGATATCTTCAAACCTGAAATAAAGTAGAGCGCAGTAGAGTTCCTCTGACGCCGTGGGATTTACTTTATATGTATAATTTCAGATAAATATAGATACCTTATGATATCATAATCGAAGCAATTAAGTATGCTATAAAATTATAAATTAACTTCTTTTTCAAATGTTGAAAAAAATTGTATCTATTAGATGCAGGACACCGCTCAAAAAACATTGTATTCTTCCCTAGGTATTAGCAAATCTTTTGACCGACTCCGACCGCTTATGGCAATCAATTCTGGACATCTCATAAAAATACGATGAACATTTTTGTGCTTCGAAGTAAATATCCATCATATTTTAGTGAGTGCCCGGACATACGGTGCGTCCTTGACAATCAGTTAAAACCGAAATGCCGGAAAGGATTAATAAAGGTGGAGTATTAATTAATGAAACAATTTGTAAATCGCCAGTCTTCAGAATGATCTGCCAAATATATTGAAGAATTAAAATACTTGATGACTCTTATGATCTAAAGCTACATATTATGTATTTATAGCACTAAATTTCTAAATATAATTTCACGAATTAGCAGTTATTAACATCAGTACTTAAACTACGGGAAGATTAAAAGTGATGTGTCACTTTCGTGAATAAATAGTAAAAGCAATATGATATGAATACTTTATTAGTTAAAACATGTTTTTAAAACACATACTTATCATTTATTAATATGTTTACGATAACGGTTTTTCAAATTATTCCAAATGTTTTAAATCATTCTGTCAGTAGTTTCGATTGTTTCATTGAAGTGGGCATTGCAAAGAGAAACAGGGGTAAAAACTACTCTAATCTTTTTATAATTTCATATATAAATAACATTAGAGTACTTTAAAAGCTGTCTATTTTTTACTAAAATTTGGTTAGTAAGTTTTAAAAATATTGGTGTTTCTGTTTCAGTTTTTGTTTAAAGATTTTTAATTAAAAAATGATTTTATCGATTATGATGTATGACGTTTCATTTTGTTTCTATTCTCACTTACTTTCAAAATATAATATTTTTAATTATAATTATTCAATATCGGATAAACAAATATTTGTTTAAATTTTTTTAGTTGTGGTATAGTCAAACATATAGTTATTTTTCATATACTTGAAGAGATTAGTTGGTGATATAAATTAATTCTTATTTCATTACTCAATTTATTTACAAATTATATATTACATTATATATTGGAACAAATAATTATGTTTGGGACAGCTAAATGCCAATGAATTGGTAGCGGTTTTTTTATTCTTCACATTTCTTCAATTTTTGTAAATTTTACGAAAAGTTTTTTTCATAAATAGAATTAAAAAAAATGTAAGTGATTTTGTAACGTGAATGGAAGGTACTTATATGGGTAATAAATTAAAAAATATAATTTATAAACATAGCTTTGATTTTAGTAAAAATTTATTTAAATAAATACTTTTTTCTGGTACACAAAATAGAGGATAAAAAATATAAAATATATTGTGGCTCGTATATTTATTCGTACTCTGGGCACGCCATCAAGGTACACAGGGCAGAAAGACCATCATCTCCACAGGTGCAGGAGTTACACCTGTCGTAGAAAGTTTTTCCAGCTGGGCATTTCTTTCCAGAAATGTATCCGTCTAAAATTTGAAAATAGTACTTATTGTTAATTTATTGAGTATATTTAATTTAAACTATTGATTTTGATTGATTTTAACAAAGTTACTTACCGATGCGGGGTTTGGCATTGACGGGGCAACCCATCAAAGTGCAAGCGGCTGATGCACCATCACCACTGCAATGGCAGGTGTTGCAGTTGTCATAGAACATCTGTCCAGGGGTGCATTCCTTTACTTCGTGAAAGTTATCTGAAACATTTCCATTTTGTTAAATTTTATTTTAAAAATAAATTTTTAAGGATATTTTCTACAGATAATGTTTGGAAAGATTTTTACAGACAATGTTTGAAATTTTGGAAATCTTCTTTGCTCTTGATATAAGTAATAAAAATATATTGAGTAATAATTACCAATGTGGGGGAGGGCAGCCTTCGCCTTACGGGTCTGAGTCTGAACCTTAGGGCAAAACATGAGGGTGCATGCAGCGGTTACACCATCATCAAGGCACATGCAGGAGTTGCAGTCATCATAGAAAGCCTTGGCTGGACATTTCTCCTCACCGTGTCTAAATCCATCTGTAAAAAATGAATAAATAACATAGTTCTAAATTTATTCCTGATTAAGTTGGATACTGATGTTTTAAAAATTGCATTTATAGATACTTACAGACTACCGGAAGACCATTTCTAGTTTCATGGTGTTCTGCTTTACGGGTTTGAGTCTGGGCTGGGCAAAGCATAAGAGTGCATGCAGCGGAAACTCCATCAGCAAGGCACGTACAAGCGTTACAGTCATCGAAGAAGTACTCGGCTGGGCATTTCTCTTGACCATGTTTGAATCCATCTGATAAGAAAAATCGGTATAGCTTTCAATTTCATTTTAATTTTAGGTTAGGTTATCATTGTTATTTTCGAAAACGTATTGAAAACTTTAAATAATTGAAACAACAAGTAATCTTAAATGAAATCAACCAAAAGAAATGTTATACTTACGGACTACTGGTACATCATTCTTGTTGTCATGGGCTTCACGTTTGTGAAGGTGTCCTTTTGGGCAGAGTGCCAGAGTGCAGACGGCGGAGATACCATCACGACCACAGAAGCAGGCGTTACACTCATCGTAGAAAGATTTGCCAGCTGGGCATTCCATTCCTTGTTGGTATCCATCTGGAAAATTCAAATCATTAAACACATTTTACTACATCTGCTCCGGAATTTTTGGTGGTTCTCTATTTATTTCGAAATAGTATTGGTAGGTTCTATTTTTTAACTTTTTCTTAAGTTCGAGGATATAATTGTAAATTGCAGAGTATAATAATTACCAATGCGGACAACTTCTTCAGATATGCGAGTGTTGCGCGGGGGGCAAGCCAGTAAAGTGCAGGCAGCGGAGTAACCATCAGCACCACAGAAGCAGGAGTTGCAGTCATTCTTGAAATGTTTAGCTGGGCACTTGTCTCCAACCTTGTAATCGTCTGTGCAATAAAAAATTTAATTAATGTATTTCTAGACATTTCGACCATTGATTTAGAAAAAGAATTATGTAAGATATGATACTTACAGACTACTGGAACGTCATCTTCTATTAAAAATACAAAAAAAATATAACAATTAGTATTATGCAATATAAAATATATTTAAACTATTTTTAAAATGAAAGTTTATTTTCATTAATTTATCGATATATAATTGAATTAAAATCATTTTAATTTCGAGTGAGATGAACTCTATTTTGATAACTTACGTTGTTCGATAGGTGAAGCTGTAACAAGTAGCGCAAAAGCCAGGAAGGCGGCGGCGAATACAAAAGATCTCATATTGTTAACGTATATTGTTACTGTACGATCAGTAGTTAATTATAAATCTGTTGCAGTGTAGTCTGCTTTTATATGATTTATGATTCTCCAAAATCTTTAAATTACTCATTATTTGTTCAGTATTTTGCTCAAGACAAAAGTATTATCTTTGTTACAAATTTTCATAGATTTATCTCTTATGTCACACGGTTACATATTGCTTTTAAAAAAATTGCATAATTAATCTAACAAGTGTTTCATATTATTGAATATGATTATTTGTTCAGATACTAGAGAGTGTATTTAGAGAACAATCGCAAACAATAGATCAAGATTTGCTTATATGTTTATAGTATTTTTTTAAAAGAGTTACTTTAATTTACAATCAGTCTCGAAGAGGTGAGATAGTCCATATTCATAAATATTCAACACTCTTAAATCCATGTAACAATAAGATTATTCATATAGTTATGAATGATATTAAAAGGAAAGTAAGCGTTACATTTTGTACACGCTCACCTATTAACAATTTGAAACCGGTTTTATTCAATGTTGAGGTATTTTGCTCGTCCTCCATTTTTCACTCTACGTTGTATATTCAGTCGATCGTATGAGGAACAATTTTGGATACGCAGTGAATGGTAAAATTAAATAAAAAACTGCGTAAAATTATTATTTTGGCGACGTTTCATCAGCATGGTTCGCTGGCCTCTTCAGGTTATATATTTCAACACACAAGATAAAAATTTTATTACAGTATTGCTTACAACCAAAAAAAAATTTCATTATTTCTTTTTTTCTCCTTGCCATGTAAACACAATCTTTTTCACTTATCACACGTTAAAAAAAAACTTATTACGTCTAGCTCCTTGTGTAAGGAGAGACATAAGTCTCACCTCACACTTACAGGCACGTCTAGAATAATACGAAAAACAAAACGATACCGTCGTGATAATCAGATTTTGTAAAGGTATATAGTGAGTTGATCAAATCTTGGAACTTCGTCTATGAAATAAGAAGAGCAGTACATTTGCTGACAATATGAATATTTAAAAAGAAACGGCTATTTATTATAACTTTAATTTACTTAAAAGTGGTTTGTAAATATTATTAAGAAACTGAACGTCTTCTTTTTTATTGATGGTATTTTTGCTGCAATTAATGTAAATCATTTCATAAATTAGTTTTTTTTTTATAATCCGCTTCTCTATCTAATATTATGGTATTGTTAAAATCGAATTCATGGTTATATTGTATTCTATGTTGATCAGTACTGTATTTTTATTCTCACTCTTCTTATGTTCTTCAATTCTATCTGACAATGACCGTTTTGTTTCACCCACGTATGATGCAGGACAATCTTTACATGAAAACTTATATACAACTCCGGTGTTATCCCATTAACTCGTTGGATCTTTTCCAAGTAAATAAATTTTTTCAAGGATTTTTTGATAATCGGAATCGTGTGTATTTTAAACTTTTTCAGATATATTGTCAGTTTGTCAAAAATATTTTTATAGAGAGGTAACATATTTTAGGTTGATGTGCATATTCCGTGT
>UELV01078571.1:2993-18880 GCA_900490015.1 Megastigmus stigmatizans | reverse complement strand
TAATGTGCGCAGTTCTCCCTTATATCCTGGACGGCCCGGAAATAACAGTTATTTACAGAGGAATTCTGGGACGTCCTTGAAATAACAGCGTAGTCCCAGAAATAACAGTTATATACCAAATATCGGCCTGGAAATAACAGTTATAGGTATATATATATATATAAATAGATAAATATATAAATAGATATAATGTTTATTTGTAACTTTTTATAATACAAAAATTTAAATACAGTCTCAATATGTATATATACATTCTTTCTCGCTTTGTAATATCACAGTCATGTTTAAGTCTAAAGTTTAGTCAAATACATTTAAAAAAATAAAAAATAGTGATATCACAGATAAGTTACAAATACAGTAAAAATTCAGTCTTCAAAATCTATTACGTCATTCCTTTAAAAATTAAATCTATATACAAAATAGTTGACAAACAAGTTACAACAAGGTTGCGCGAGCATTCACACCTCATCACTTGCACAACGTCTGTCCATTCTTTCTTTAAATTGTATACATACTCGAATAATGACACAAAGGATAACAAATTAAGACAGGACGATGTACAGGATTAGGACAGGCTCACATGTCGCTTAACCTATATTTAAGAATCTAATCTAGGTTGAGATAGAATCTCCTCAAAGCAGTCTCGAACCTGCAGAGTGATGGTAGATGACGAATTTCTGCAGGAAGAGAGTTCCATAAATGCGTACCCTGCACTAAATCAGGGCGCCAGGCACTGTATTTTTATATTTACTCAATAGGATGACTCTAAACTTGAGCAGTGCCACTCGATTAATTGATCTGAATTAAATTCTTTTTTACTTATTTATGCGCGACTAGCCAGAGGCAGAGTCGTGAGGTCGAACGGTCAGAGACGTTCGAGCTGAGTTTCGGGTTGTGGACAGACACGTGCAAAAATATTAAATAATAAATATAAATAAGTCCACACTCTACAAATTGAAGTTGATCTGAACAATTGGAGTCCATTAATAGGCACATAAATGATTTCAAAAGACCTCTGAGAGGCATATTATTTCCATTGTAACAAATAAAAAATATAATCATTGAATCTAGCGTACATCAAAAGCCTATTGCAGGCACGCTAATTATTCAAGTGACTCTACTACATATTTATTTTACATGAAATAAGATTTTACATAATTGCCTTGAAGAGGCACGCAATACGCCTTACAATATTTTTGAGTCGCTTGGCTCATCAAATTCAGCGTTGCTCCACCTCAAATCTCGAGCGTACGGATACGTACGCGAGAAATTAATAAACAAAAAAACTACAAACGCGCGAGGGCGAAGGCACTCTAGCGCGGAGTTAAAGCCACAAAGTAGGCACAAAAGGATAAATTGAATTTAAATAAAAAACTGTAAAACCGCGTAAGGCGAATCCTACCCTTATGTAGCTCCTGTTCGTATCGAAACGATTTTAATCAGGCATCGGGCCAGGAGAGAAGTCGCCGAGGCAAGTGTCGCCGAGTCCGTAAAGGCTCGCGGCATCCGACGCGTTCTTGTCGCGTCGCCCTCTGATTGGTGCGCTGTAGGTCGACACCACATCGGAATGTTGTTGTTCTTCGTATTTTTTTCTCTCACTGCAATGTCCTCTTCCCTTTCCCTGTAAGTACAGGCACTAGAAGTATCTATTTATGGAATTTTGCATAGTTTTGGAATTTTTAAATATTCCGATTTGATACTAGGGCTATGATATGCTTAACAGGCAATATTTAATGGAATTTTACGGCCGATTTATGAATTGCAATTCATAGGCAAGAAGAGCGAGGCATTGAAGAGCCTATAATGCTCTCTTGTATGAATGGCCGGAAAATGCACTCTGAGCCTTTAATGCATAAAAAAATTGAGTGTTTTTGAATCATTAATTCGGGAAAATTAAATTGACATGGAGGCAAAAAATTAAAGATAGAAGAACAATTTAAAAAACTGAAATGCATAACTTAGGCATTTGAATTCGATGTTTCGATGTGCATCGTAGGCATCTTGGAGCGGCAGCGTACGTAGTGGGATGCAACGAGATCTTCTTTTGGTGTATCTTGACGCTGAAATGAGAGGTCGGTGCTCGACGACGGGTAGTTGCGCATGTGTAAAAAAATAAAAATAAAAATAAATAATTGTCTTAAAGAATTGACGGCCCGAGACGAGAGGTGGAGGGACATCCCTTCTGGCTGCTTGTATTGCCCTTTAAGGCATTTTTGTTATTTAAATTCGTGCGGTAAACGTGCGTGAATCTGCCACGTTACAACGCATATGCATGATTTTCTACGTAAGTACACAATAAGGTATCGTCTCCTAGTATCAGTGCGCAGCCAGACCAGAGTAGCCCTATGGGGAGAAATGTGCTCATCTCCCCTAACACCTAGTACATATCTCACACATGAATTCTGCAGTACTTGTAGTCGATTTCTCAACTCCTGAGAGGCATCGAGAAAAACCACCGAGCAGTGGTGTACTGGCGGAAAAATCTTAAACCGTATAAAATCCGATTAAATTTCATCGTAATCATATCCACGTGTGGCCTCCAAGAAAGTTTTGAATCCAGCACAACACAGATGTTAGCGACAGTCTCGGAAATGGGGATACGGACATCATATCCAAGCCGAACACAGCGGACAGGATCCGAAAAAAAACTCTGTAACATACTTGTTACAACCGAAAATAATAACTTTTGGCTTCGTTGCGTTGAGCCTTAGAGAAGCGCCAGTCGCCCAGTCCGACACCGCCTTTGCTGACATCTCAAGCTTCCGTATTCCCTCATCCAGACACTCTCAGGATACCTGAATATAAATTTGTAAATCGTCTGCATATAAAATATGTTCAGCGTTCCCTGGAGCGAGGGCGTCACGTACGTCGTTGATGTAGAGGCAAAACAACAGTGGTCCCATTACTGAATCCTGCGGAACACCCAAACTTGTGCCAAGCCATGATGACCTGCCCAAGTTACTAGTAAAAACACATTGTTCTCTCCCCGAAAGATACGAGTTGATCCATAAAAGTGCATTCCTAGAAAACCCCATTAATCTCAGCTTATCAAGAAGACGAGCATGTGATATCGTGTCGAACGCCTTACTGAAATCGAAGAGTGAAAGTACAGTCATAAGTTTCTTGTCGATACCTATCCATATTTGGTCTGTAAGTCTAAGAAGAGCAGTCTGAGTTGAATGATGCTTACGACAACCAGTCTGTTTTGGATCGTGCAACCCACCCTCTGAAAGATACTCCTGAATCTGTTCATACACAATCTTCTCCAGCACCTTTTTTTTAAGAGGCCTCACCTTTGCTCTCTTCCATAGAGCTGGAAAAACACCCCTGCGTAGAGAGGAATTGAACAGGTTTACCAAGAGCTTCCCTAGGACAGGAAGGGCCTTAGCGATCACACTTTGAGGAATGCCATCCTCTTCTCGCGCCTGTGACGAAAAGTGAGGGACGGCAAGAACCACATCTGCTGTGGTTATCTGCTTAAATGATAAACCGCTTTCTTGCGCGCTCTGAATAATTCTTGTCCTCGCCTTACCGTCGTCCCGATTAGAGACCTACACCCCAACAAAGTGCTCACTTAGCTGCTTCGGAGCAAATCCATTCAAATCCTCTCTCTGATTGGGGAGGAGTCCCTGATCTCTTAACTCTTTCCGTACATTCCCATTTTCAAGAGGATCAAACAGACAGGTGTTGTAATAAGTCGTCCGTGCGTCGTCTGTTGTTTTGTGAGAAAGATCTCTCAAACTCAAGAATTCTAATAGATACTCCGCTTTGCTTGTCCGCTTGTAACGCCGATAAGCAGCGTCCCGTTTTTTGTTTAGCTGGTCTATCTCTACACTAATCCATGGCAGTTTGCCCTTTCTAGGCACAAATCGTTTCTCCGGCGCTAACTCATTAACCGCTGCCATGAGATTATTACAGAAATAGTCCAGGCCAACCTCAGTATCATAGTTATTGTCGGTTAGCACCGACCAGTCACAGCAAGACAAATATTCTACCAGGGAATTGGATAAAATACCCTTAAAATCTCGATAAATAAATGTGTCATTATTCTCCGGTTGTACATGACACAAAATGCTAACCTCAATTATATTATGCTTACTGTGAAAGTTTTGTTTATCAGCGAGCGTATCACTGTCGTCGACAAGAATGACGTCTATCCATGTATGGGATGTGGGTGTATGATGAGTGGCAACATGCTGGACCAACTGTAGCGAAAGCTCCGTTGAAAGTTTGCAAAAAAACTTAGCATCATCGCTTCGTTTAAGGAGATCGGCATTCAGATCCCCCATGATAATTCTATGACTATAATCAAAACATAATGTTCGCAATCTATCTAGCTGATCCGAATCCTTAATAAAAGGAATTTTTGGTGGCCTATAAATGACAGAAACAAGAATAGGTGTAGAGTCGCCCTCCTGAACACTGCAAAAAATATATTCAGGTTTCATTTGCAGCCCTTTTCCTTCTGTTTTTGATGTTGCTAAGAGCGTAGACTTAAGATTTTCCTTTATATATAGGGCAACTCCACCCCCATTAATATTTCTGTCCTGCCTGTAAAGTTTATAGCCGGGGATCTGAATGACGTCATCCGAGACAGTCGGGCCCAGCCACGTTTCCGCTATTCCAAACAGATGGTAGGAGGGGTTGGCATGAAGATATTGACGGATCTGCTCAGTGTGCGCTCTACGTGAGTTCGCATTAAGAAAGACCGCTCGAAAGACCCCTTTACTCCCTTTGCAACCTCTAGAAGATCCTCCATCCAATCATGCTTTGTTTTTGTTCTTATTTTTCTCTTCTTATCATTGTAGCATTCTTTTTTATTTTCTTTATTCACGCCATGATTATCTATATTTTTATTATCATCATTCAAATTGTTATCTTTATATAATGTATCTGTATTATTACCTTCTGTTCTATTCTCCTTTTATTGTTGCTATTGTAAATTATTTTTGTTTTTAATTTTATTATTATCATTGGCAGTTGACCATGTAAGTTGACTGCGCTTGCGTTAGCAATAGCATCCAAATCCGCAGCAGTAGGGAAAGGAAAAACTCTCTCACCCTCCCTTCTCCTAGCAAGAATTCTGCCCTGTCTGTGCGAGATGAATTTAATATTTAAGGTTTTTCCATAATCTTATAAAAATTGAAAATTTTGGTATGTCATATTCCAGAAGTTCATTTATAAAAATCAGTGACTGGCACAGACAGGCCACAGACTCGTCCCCCAAAAGTGAAAGATCAAGATCCCATGTATTAAAACGTGTACGTGTTTATTTTTGTCTTTCAGTACCAGATGGAGGAGAGAGAGAGAGAGAGAGAGAGAGATTTGTTTATTTGTATCAAGTATACAAAAAATAGTGTTACACAAATTTCATACAATATATGATACATTTTAGATCAGTCTTTTATGATTTCTGTATTACTCAAACCTAATCTTAATATCACAGAGCGTCTTATGTTAAAAATACAAATAAACAAAATTTACAAAACGGTCGATATCTATCATACATGGCATTTAAAATTCTCTCTCTCTCTCTCTCGCTCTATTTAAAGGTTGAAAATTTTTTTTGCAAGAGTTTTTTTTAGTACTTATCGAACGACATGTGAGGTGAACTGTTTAGGTGAGCGCTAATTTAATATACTTATTCGGCGTTAAACTTTCGCGAACTTTTCAAAAAAATTACCATTTTGCTCATTAACCCTTTAACGTCACAATTGCACTTTTTGAGAACACTAACTTTAAGTGAATGAAAAACTATGAAAGCGATGGAATTTTATCATGAAAACCCCATTATTTTCGAGGGTGCTCTTTCAGATTCCGGCGACAGAATTATCAACTTTTTCCATTTTCCAATAAAATTTTCAATTTTAATTGAAAAAAAACGCTTTTTTCTTGTATTATTTTTTTTTTTTTCAATCAAAATTTTCCATTGATTCTGATATGCGAGAGTAGCTAAATCCTTCACAGACCGTGCATTTTTTGCCTAATCTTTCAAATGGTATCCATAGGATTTTCAAATTCAAGATGGCGGACTCAAAATGGCGGCTTGAAACCGGTGAAAAATTGGAAATTCCAAAAAATACGTATTCGTTAAAAGACTTCCCAAGTCGTTCGAGAACAGAATTCGGGATAAAAAGAGGAAAATTAGTGAAAAAACGGCGGCTTTTTTCTTTTTCCTTCTATGAAAAATCGATTCCTTGTTGAAAAATACATTGGATATAAAGTTGCTAGAGATCCAACAAGTATTTTCAATTTTACAGCATTAACTCCAAATTTTTTTAAATTTCGTAGTTATTTATACATTGTTCAAATAATTGTTGTTTAAACAATTACAAAAGCAAAAGAATAAACGTATAGGCCTTAATTTTCCATTTTCCAATAAACTAATCCTTATATTGTTAGTATATTACACGTTTTCAAAAGGATATTTTATAGATTTCTGATGTAATTACTTATTGAAATTTAATTTATTTATTGCATCGAAACTGTACTTTATTTTGATTATTATTCATCAGCTAGATTTGCAGAGCAGACTAATCACTATTTAAATTATTTATACTTTTCTCATTGATCCTAAGAGTGCAGAGAGGTGTAAAGGAAAATGTATCAGTAATAGTTCAATGAAGTTAAGCAGCGTTGGGCATGGTTAGAACTTGTATGCATAGCACTAAAAAAAGAATATAAATTCCTTTTTTTTTTTCGTATAATATATTATTGTGCATGGTTCCCTTTTGCATTGTATAATATTTACAATTTACCGGCATTTATATTTGTGATTGCACTTTTTTGCAGTATTTTGAATTATTGTCATTGCATTTTCCTTATGAAAAAAATTCATAAAATTGAAAATTTCCAAATTTTTTAACTTTTTTTCGTGAAAAACACGCCATATTTTTTTGCAGGAGTATTTTAACAAAAAATCGGTATCACCATTCGAAACAACAGGTTTGGAAAAAGGCCTTGAAAAAGATGTTGGAAATTCGGGATCTTGGTCGTTAATGGGTTACATAACAATTTACAAATATTCACCTAAAATTCAGCATGAAATTTGCATGGATTTCACAAACGTTACTTGTGAATCCATAAATATCTCATGAAGATTCCCTTAAGAAATTTGCAGGAACCATCGTTCACGGAGTTCTGATATTTTAGAGAGATTTCATTAGGATTTCGTGTAAAAATTCACACGAATTTCACAGGATAAATTGGGACTGATTTCCCAAGGATTCAGCGACGGATGAAGTAAAAAGCCAATTTAATGAGGGGAGAAGTCAGAATACTGTTGGAAGGGGCGAGAATTTTAAATCCGGGTGAAGAAGAGAGCATTCAGAATCCGACTTGAAGAGGGACAGCTCACAATCCAGTTAGAAGAGAAATCAATTTGGAATCTGGCAGAAAAATAAGAGAACTCAGAATCTGGTTGACATAATGTCGAGATTTTCTGTGCCAAAGATTCTTTTACCTTCTTATGCTCCTTATCACCATAAAACAAGAACTTGATATTTATGAACTTACTTTGTGCTCATTGAAAAAGTGACGCAGCTGTCAGTATCGAATCATTAGCGGAGGCCTGAAGGCTTGCCTGAGTCGCTTCTCTCTTAAAAATAGCGCCCAGACCATAACATGCTTCCTTAACGTGTGCAGTGGCATAAAAATGCCAATCCGCTGGAAGGCCAAAGTCTTCTTCATGGTGTGCCAGATTACTTATTTGAAATCTATTTTGGTAGTGTTGCTTGGCTTCATCACTGACGTATATTATTTTTTTCGCCTCAGGAATGGGTTTCTTTGCATAATGTATACTGTCGTTACGTAGTGGCTTGTACAATTTGAAAGGAAGATGAAACTTTTATGGGACACTTTAACAGCATTCTTGTAATAGAAGATTACAGGGTATACTGTACATTGATTGTTATTGTAGTGGAATGCTTGGGCGGCATTCTAAACAACAAAAGTGAAATTTTCAGAAAAATCGGTATGTACTAAGACTTCACCTTTCTGCAAGTTTTGTCTTATGCTTCTTATATGCGCAGATTGATTTTTAGAAAAAAAATTATGTGTAGCATGATGGTGTTGTAACAGGACATATTAAAAATCGAAAACAATCTTGATATTCTTTAATGGGGGTTTCAGTTCCCTCGGTGAATCTGATTAGATTCACTGCATCACACATATTTTTAAAATTTTGATGTATTGTGCATACACACTGTGTGAGAACCCTTTGAGCCAGCTGAAACACACCATTTCGATCGCAGTTCAGCGAATTTAGAAAAGCTAATTTGAAAAATGAGGAAATTTTTCTTTGAACTGATTATGTAAACTCTTTATATCCGACAGCACCAATCATTTTTCCGTTTTTGGTTTCTCACCATTGCGTATTACCGTGATGACATCTTTTTGATTTGGCATCATTCGGCTTTTTTCATCGTCTTCATAGACGCTCTTTTCGACATGAACGAGGTCGTCCGATAAGGTTTACCCGATTTTTCAGCTGGCATCGATAAGATTCCAGATGACTTTCAATTTTCTTGCTTTATGGGCAGTTCGTTTCGAGATTCAAAACTCCTTCGCTGTTTTTGTTACACCCCAGCAATCAGGAGCTATAGTTAAGATCATCAAACGAAGGTGATCTGTGGGCGGCAAACTTGAGAAGTCATTTTTCAGCCCCGTGAGCATTTCTTCTAGCTCTTCTCTTGATAAATGAGGTCTTTTTATTGAAGGGCCATCTTCATCTTCCGAATTCGAAAAACTGCTTTCAGCTTTTTCAGACAAGCCAGATTCATTGTGTTTGTTCAACTAAGTAGCAAATTTTCCAAAAATATTTTTAAATTATTTTTCTAAATATCGTTGAAATATCGCGTATTCCGAAGCAACACCTTCTGTCCATTCAGTATATCGATGCAGATCAACACGCGTAATAATAGTTAACATATCGCGCGGAGCTCTAACCACCGAAATCTGCACATACGCATGTTTTAAATTTACCTGATTGAAACTTATGCCACTTTGAAAATTTTCAAATATAACTTTAAGTCTTAGAATCGAATGCCTATTTAGTACTTAACACATTAATTACTTAATTCATTTTGCTCGGGCGGCAAACCCGACTCGTGTGGGAATCACCTTATTTTCACACTTGTAGCGAAATGGACTATACCAATTTTCTTAATCTCATCCCCATTAGAACATTACAAGATTGTGAAGATATCTTCGATCAAGAAGGCATTTTTGAAAAGTTCAACCTGCTTTATGTGCCCTACCGGGACTATCCTGATTGGACAAGTTAAACGCGGATAATAATCAATCTTGCTGAAGTACCTACAAACGATACTTTAATAAATTATAATTGTAATTAATAGTTAGAGATAATTGTTAAATATTTGATTATTTTATATTTCTTATCAGATCATAGTTAATTGATAGTTTTTATTTTATATTTATCTTCAGGTTCATCGATTAGTTATTGCTACATGTACTGATTACTTTCATCGACTTGAACGAGAGCAGAAAGAGAATAATTCTACAATTGACAATGTTATAATTATGCCATCGGATATGCCTTATGAATGTGTTAAATCCATTATTAGGTAATTATTAATATTTAGTGTATATCTCTACGCACGTTTTAATTAGGCAAATATTTCTGTAATTTTAATCCCCTAAAAAATATGATAATGCTTGTACAATTTATTAGATAGTATTAATTTGATTATTAATTTCTAAAAGCTTCGTTAAAAAACATTATTTCTGTCAGAAGTTATTATCGATGAAATTTTTCGCTATTATTTTTCCTTTTGTTTTAAATTGTTCTCTATACCGATGTGTCAGGATTTGAAAATCAAATGTACCATTACACTTTTATTTCAGATTTTCGCAGTCTTGTGACAACTAGGTGTACTAATATATAGATATATACTCATTTATATAAACATTATTAATCTCGTATGAATTTGATCAAATGATTTTCACTTATATTAGGCTATTATTACTAACAGAGGGAACTCACGATCTCTGGGTAAATCGTTTATATTGAATCTTTGGAAAGTAGCTTCTGGAACCTAAAAACGAAGTGTAGAATCAGTATTTACGACCAATGGGCCTAATTCTTCCAAGGACCACTATTCAAATCAAATACGCGAACATTTATAAAGTTGTATCACGCTTTATAATTCGGCAACCGAGAAAAATATAAAATATTTTAAAATCAGAACTGAATTTGAAAATGCAACCTTTAATTTGAGAGGATCATATGTAAATAGCTTAATTCATTCAAAAGTTATGAGAGTTTGAAAATTAAATATAATTTTGCATTTATATCTTTTGAATGGAAAGTGCTAATAACTGGTTCTAAAATCAAAATGAATGCTTATTATCTATACTATTGTTATCCTTTCCTTGTAATGAAGGTTTAAAGGCAACTATGATTTTTTTATATATTTTGTTAAAATGCACTTTAACTTGGCCCCTAGGGCTCATTGACACTAACGTCGAGGATCTTGTCTCATTTTTTGCCAAAGAATATAGAGTAGACCCTGAGGGTGTGGCCTCTCTTTGTCAGTCTTATTTTATCGGAGACTGATTCACATATAGATATCTTGTTATAAGAATTGCACTCATTGTCAGTCCTTTGCCACAGTCCCGCCAGATAAGTTCGGATATAAATCTTATAAGAGCCATAAAAACATGCTTAGTATTGTGGCAAGGCTAATAATGGCTCAGCTAAAAGTAGCACGGACAAATGAAATTAAAAAGCTAATATACCAAGAAATAACAGACGCAAATAAATTCGATCTTAACCAGACTATACACAATCTGAATAGGCAATAGCTTTTAATACTGAATTACAAGATAAAAATGCACTATTAAAAGAGTTTTTAAACAAAAAAGAAAAAAATATCTCAAAAACTACTATTTCACAACCGGCAATAACATACGCTGAAATAACCGCCAACACCAAATAAGTTCCAAAACGTGTCCCTAAAATCCCTTTATAAAGAATCCGTTAGCGTCATTGTGATACTAAAAGACTTGAAAAATTTATGTCACATTGATTATTTCATCTTTATATTGTTTTTATTTTTTATGGCCTTTTGATTTTTTATATGGTTTTTCCATTTTTGTTTTCATTTTTTATAGTGTTCTCATTTGTTCTGGTTTTTCCATTTTTATGGGGTATTAATTTGTTACGGTTTTCCATTTTTTAAATATCCTTTCGATTTTTTGTGGTGTTTTCATTTTTTGTGTTTTCATTTTTTATGGTGTTTTTCGTAAACCTGAAGAGGAAGAAATTCATGCACAGCAATGGAGAGCTAGACATGCAGTACGAAATAGACTTCACAGAGAAAGGCTACGCATTAGAAATAAGTCTGATGGAGTTATATGTACTGCACAAGAGAAAGCTAGGATTATAAATAATAGTAGATATAGGGTAAGATCACGTAATGCGAAACGGTTAATTGACGGTCGAAGAAGTTGAATTTCAACGTTGTTGACGAGAAAGAAATGCTCAAACACTGAATCGGTTTAACGGTTCACATGTTTTGTTCGGGTGCTCCTCTCCCGCATCCGTTCCACTCCAATGGCTTGCTGAAAGAGGAAGGCGAGAGTTGTGTCGAGCACAAATAAATGAACTCCGTGAGTACGTTGCTGAGCTTTTATTGAAACTAATGTTGTAATGGTAGAAGCTGCTTAAGTGCTGAAGCGTGCTCGCTAGCACGCGAGAGTCGGCCAGAGCTGTGGCGAGAGCGAGCAAGAGTTGCGCGCGGTTCTGCAAGTTGCCCATGCGTCCGTTCTCGTTGCTGGCTGGCTGACGAAGGAGACCGAGTTGTGGTCGGAAGTGGCCTCGACATCCTCTCTCGGCACGAGGCGCTGCTTGCGCTCGCGGCGCTCTCTCGCGGCTGCGTGCGGGGGCTGACCGCCTGCGCATGGAAGAGCCGGCGCGGGTGCCACAGCTACTCCCCTCCTAGTGGCTAACTGGGAAGGAGGACACGATGATCCTTGACTGTTGTGGCCTGGTCCCTGTTCTGGAATCTGAAAATAAACAGACGGTCGTGGTGCCCGATGTGAGCTGGTGCTTGGTGGTTCTAGGAGGTCGTCACTTTCGATGAAGGCGGGCTTGAGAGTGTCTGTGGAGACGGTTTTTGGCTCCCCGTTGACCTCAATGACGTAACGATTGGTGTCGACACGTCTTATGACTCGGTGTGGTCCTGTGTAGGGTGGCGTTAGCAGCGGCTTTATTGCGTCAACCCTCTTGAACACGTGGGTGCACGTGCTTAGGTCCTTGTGGATGAATTGTTTGGTGTGGACGTGGTGAGCCGTTGGCTGGGG
Source organism: Megastigmus stigmatizans (assembly GCA_900490015.1). Lineage (NCBI taxonomy): Eukaryota > Metazoa > Arthropoda > Insecta > Hymenoptera > Megastigmidae > Megastigmus > Megastigmus stigmatizans. The sequence goes on along the minus strand of UELV01078571.1, from coordinate 6,556 downwards.
TTTGAGCGCCCTGAAGTGTCCTCTGAGCCTTTCCACAAACGTCTGCGGGTCTGCTGGTAGGTCCTGGGTGACGAAAAATTCCCCTGGGATTCTTAGAGTTGTGTCCAGAAGAAGCTCTGCTGGAGAAGCGCTTAAATCCTCTTTGTAGGCCGTTCTGAGCCCAAGTAGTACCGAGGGCAGGAGCTGCGGCCAGGGAATGTGCGGGTTGCACATGAGTGCAGCTTTGAGCGTGCGGCGCCATCGCTCTAGCATCCCGTTGCTCTGCGAATGGTATGGCGTCGTGTGCAACTTGCTGGCTCCAATCGTGCGTGCGAGAGCCGTAAAAAGGGCTGACTCAAACTGAGCTCCCTGGTCCGTGGAGATTGTAAGTGGTGTGCCAAAGAGAGCAATCCAGTTTTCGTAGAGTGCTGAGCTTACCGTTTCTGCCGTAACGTTTTTGAGTGGTACCGCTTGTGGCCAGCGTGAGAATCTGTCGATGATGGTGAGGCAGTAGCGGAAGTCGTTGACTGCAGGCAATATGATGAGGTCCAAGTGTATGTGATTGAAGAGCTGGTCAGGTACGTCGATATTGATAGGCGGCACTCCAGCATGGCGGTGGATTTTGGCTCTTTGGCACGGAATGCATTCACGAGCCCATGTGAGCGAGTCTCTTCTTATACCCGGCCATACAAACTTCTCTTTCAACATGCGGGAGGTAACTCGACCGCTTGGGTGCGCCGGTGAATGGACTACCTGAAAGGCCTTGTAGCGTAGCGGTTTTGGCAGACAAGGCCGTAGGTGCCCTGTGGAGATGTCGCACAAAATGCGGCGACCATCCATGACGAGCGGTTGCAGGCCCAGTAAGGAAGTGGTCCTCCGTTATGTCCTCGTTTTCCTGTGCTTCGTGGATCGCTGCTGCGTTGAGAATGGATGGCATGTCGATCGCCTCCACTCGTGAGAGGGCGTCTGCTACCACATTCTCTTCTCCACCGATGTGTTCCAAGTTGAGACAGAATTGGCTGATGTAGTCAAGTTGGTTCAGTTGTCGCGGGGAGGCTTTCTCAGGTCGTTGAGCTAGGGCCTTGATGAGCGGCTTGTGGTCAGTTCTGGCCGTGAACTGCCTGCCTTCAAGAAGGTGCTCGAAGTGCTTGAGCGCTAGGAAGATTGCTAGGAGTTCCCTGTCGTACGGGCTGTAGTTCTTTTCCGTGTCTGACAGCTTCTTCGAGAAAAATCCTAGAGGTCTCCAGATGTCATCTACATGTTGGTCCAAAGCAGCTCCGACGCAAGTAGATGAGGCGTCTGTGGAAAGCCTCAGCGGTGCATCTGGCGCGAAGAAGGCCATGCGTGCAGACTCTGCTAGGCTGCGCTTGCAGGCTTCAAAGGACTCGTTGAGTTGTGGTGTCCAGTTGATTTTCCGCCTGTTTTTCTTCTTCTGCGAACCTTTCAGCAGGTCGTGTAGTGGAGCCTGGAAGTTTGCTGCTTTGGGCATGAGAGGCCTGTAATAATTTAAAATGCCATTGAATCGACATAATTCCATTATGGTCTCTGGCTTTGTGTAGGTTAGGATGGCTTCGACGCGTTCTGGAGGAGTGCTGAATCCTGCTGCGTTGACGTGACAGCCTAAGAAGGCGATTTCTTCCTGTGCGATGGCGCATTTCGAGGCGTTGATTGACAAGTTAGCCTTGGACAACACAGTGAATACAGCTCTGAGGTGTTGTAAGTGCTCTTCAGGGTTAGCCGATGCTACGAGGACGTCGTCAAGGTAGGTTCGCACAAAAGGTAGAGTCCTGAAGAGATTATTCATGTGCCTTTGAAAGGTTTGCGTGGCGTTCCTTAATCCAAGAGACATCCCCACGAACTCAAAAAGCCCAATCGGGGTGGTTACTGCCGTCTTTCCGATGTCTTCAGGTGCCACTGGTATCTGAAAGTATGCGCGTGTGCGATCGAGCTTGGAAAAAATCGTGTTGCCGTGGAGACTCATTAGGAGGTCCTCTACACGCGGAATGGCGTGCCGGTCTGGCACTGTGCAGGCATTTAACTTGCGGTAGTCGCCTGAAATTCTCCATCCGTTCGCCTTTTTAATCATATGGAGTGGGCTGGCCCATTGACTGCTCGAGGGTCTGATGGTGCCCTGTTGGAGTAGCAGGTCAAAGTGCTGCTTAGCCGCTTCCAGTTTGTCGCCTGCGATGCATCGAGGCCTGGCGAACACCGGAGGTCCCGTCGGCACAATGTGGTGTTGAACTGCTGCTGTAGGCCCTGTGCTCGGTGAAATAAAGGGCTGAAAAAGAGATGAGAATTCTTGTAGAAGGTTCTTGAAGCGAGCATCCATGCCGTCTGTTACTGGTAACTTGGGTGCTGCCAGATTGACGCATGGCATAGAGGAGAATTGCGCTTCTACAAGCGCGAAGTGTGTTTTAAATCTGTTAACATTTATGTGAAACACGTTTAGGAATGATGCGTTTGGTGGAGGCTGACTCGTGGGGGTGTGTATGTTGTGTGTGGTGCGCGGCAGATCCGATATCCCTCATGAAGGGCGCGGAGCCGGAGGAAGATCGGCCAGGTCGTCGTCACTGCGAATAGGCGTGAGCGGACCGTTTGCTGTGGCATGCATATACACAGTCAAGTTTCTGACTACCGGCCTAGCATAGTTTAGTCTTATTTGCGCCTCATAAGCCTTGCCCAGAAGTGCGTGAATATGTTTTGGCCACAGAGCGCGCAGGTAGAGCGATGCGCCTCCACCCTCGCCGATCAGGTCAGCGCAAGCTCGGCCCCTCAGCTTGGATGCCTGCGCGATGACGATATTGCGTGCATCTGCACTGGAGAAGCTCAAAACAAGCGCAAAGGGAAAGAGAGAGAGAGAGAGAGGGAGAGAGAGAGAGACTTGAAGATGAGGCATAAAATCTACATCTACGCCTACTGGATTAAATAAAATTATTACCCCACAGCAACAATTTGATACACAAACTATGCGTTTTTGTTCAATCTGAAATATTTCAGAGGCATCAGGTTCTGGTTATTGATATTACGGTATAAATTAAATTAATTTTGTAAAAAGTGAAATAATTGTCTAAAAGCAACTATGATTATCTAAATCAAAATTCATTTCTACATCTACGAATAGGTTTTGTTATTTTTCCCAATAACTCAGATAATATTATATTAGTCCATTAACGACCAACACCTAGAATTTTCAACATCTTTTCCAAGGATTTTTTTCAACTAAAAAAAAGGTTTGAAAAAATTTAAAAAAGATCGTATACGACGTATTTTGAGCTGTTCTTTCGAATGGTGATACCGATTTTTTGTTAAAATACTCCTGCAAAAAAATATGGCGTGTTTTTTACGAAAAAAAGTTAAAAAATTTGGAAATTTTCAATTTTATGAATTTTTTTAATAAGGAAAATGCAATGACAATAATTCAAAATACTACAAAAAAGTGCAATCGATGTTCAAATATTACGGAAATTTTTTTAATGATTCTAAAATATTTTTAACCTCTTCAAAATGGCCATATTTCGCAAAATACCTTAAGTTAAAAATTTAATAAGCAATTTTTCAGACAACTTCTTAGAGGGCTCATTTAC
>UELV01078567.1:44828-70251 GCA_900490015.1 Megastigmus stigmatizans | reverse complement strand
TTTAAAGAGAGTATTTTTCTCCGTGTACGTATCAGCACCGTGTGCGGTATATACGTAGTCGCGGATCGATGGCTTTTTCTACCAACCGTGCAACTCTTACGCTTACAGATGTAACGGAAATCACTCGGAAAAATAAAAATTCTTTTTCACCATAATGAGGCTTTCGATCTTGCGTCTGGCTTGAATCTTGAAAGACTAAAATGTGATCCGATAGGAAATTAACGAGTTCGAATGGCCAACGCGTTAATCAAATCGCAATTGTTTTGTGGCTATTAAGCGAACGATATACTTTCAAATGTTCTACGTTATACAAATTATATTGTTCAGTTTTGAACTATCTTCCAATTATATATAGTTAATATATTTAAAACGAAACTGGCTAAAAACTGGTTAAGAACTCCTCAAGCTTTCGAAACGAGAACGGAAATATTTGTCGCGCGGGGCTGATTTTCCAGGGGCGCGCGAGCTTCCAAGGGAGGCTCTATATAGCTAGAAAGGGGAGGTAGCGAGGTCGATGGATTCAAAGGGAACACGGACCCATATATTTCAAAGTTCGCGTACAAGCTGAACAATGGGCCGAGACGCTGCAGCTGCGGCTTCTAGTGCTTTTTCTCCTTACCCCGCGCCGAGACAGTTTATCGATAATAACGGAATTGACAACCTAAATTAAATTGAATCTCACCATGATATATATTTGCGTTTTTGTCTTCCGAATTTAGTTGCGGTATGGTTACAAAGTATTCATTGATTCATCGGTATGTACATGAGCGTGTAAGAGTAGCTTTTCATACTGGTAACCTTCCGTACAAATAGAACTGATATAAGGCAGTATTGCTGCAATCGATATTCGCTCTAACCTTGGATATAAATTCATATGGAAATTAGTCGAAATTTACGATCTGGTATAATATCTGCATATGAAAGATTTATGCCGAAGGGGGAGTTTGTCAAAGAATCACTTTGAGACGAGCTGTGCGCAAGTGCCTCTTTAAACCGAGCTCTAGTTTGTTCTTCCCTGGTAATAAGCTTTGAAACCGAATACAACCTTTCGATCGATCACTCGTTTCATCCAATAAATAAAACAATTATTCATCCGTGCCAAAAAGACTGCCGAACAATAACTTAAACATGCATTTTTATCTTGTGACATTGAACTTGTATTATAGGTATAAGATATCTAACAACAAGAACCCACCTTGAAGTAAAGACTGACGTGTTCCCAGTCGCCGACGTGATTGCCGTACTCCTTGAGTTTTCCCAAACAGACACCACCGAGACTGGGTATGGGCCAAGTGCCGAGGAAGCCGAGATCGAGCACGCAGACGGCCTTGCCCTCGCTGAACGGATAGAACATCCAGTAGGTGACGTGGAAGTGTAGGGCCGATTTGGCCGGCTGCTGCTGGAGCTTCAGTTTCCTACGCTTGCGTTCGTCCGCGTAAGGCTTGGATGCTCGGGACGATCGTCGCCTGCCTTGGATGGACGACTCCAACGAGAAGTCCGGCCTCTCCAAACTACCTGTGCGCGTCCATTCCATTTAAAAGCTCAATGTTAAATTTGGTCGTGCGATCGTAAAAATAGCGTTTGCGATATAATATTATGGTATTCGGGTTCCGTACCGTGCAGCTCTTAAATGTTTTAACGCACGAATTTTATAAACGATCGCGTCTCGCGATATATCCACTTTTACCCCGTAAATCATGATATTTATGGGATAAACGTATACGTTTTCCCATCGTGCAAAAGCTTATACTTGTTTTATACGTGCAGCTCGAAACAGCGCACGACTCTGGCAGTTTTTTTTCCAGAGCAGTTCCGATCGGTTCGAACAAGGTTAGCAGTGAATTTCTGTGAAAAGTTAGTGGCAGCTGGGTATACAAAAATGGTACAACATTAAATTTGGAAACAATACCAATAAGTTTTAATAGAGATAGGTCTGCTGCTGCTGAGCGATAAAGTATATATACCCAATTATTATTTTACCTTTAATAAAATACTATATCATTAAATCGATAAATCATCGATTTATATACCGCGATGCGATATATTCTTCTATTTTATTTTAGAAAAGCAATAGCGTTATACCCACATGATTTTGATAAAAATTTTACGTTACTCGTGCAAGATTCGCAAAAGAACTTTATTTACATAGCTTCTATCGAATGTTACAGCATCGATCGTAAAAATCTCGCCTAATAGTATTTCCAGAAGTAAAAGATACCGGAACACCGCATCGCATCAAAATCATTTCCACATTAGGCTTTATATCCCGTACCGATCGCGGGACCATTCAATTCCATCGCGGGATACACCGTATATAATAAATTTCTTCCCTCTATACTCGTACTTTTATGAACTATTATTGCCGTACAGAGAGTGTGAAAGTTTTCTTTGTATTATATCGAAAGTATATACGCGCTAAATGTTTTCCTACGCGAGCTTAAAAATATTATCGCGGTGAAAGAATCGGTTGGTCGTGCGCGCGGTTTAAGCTTAAAGGATCGATGGAGAGAGATTTTAGCGCCAAATACGGCTATCCGTTCGTAAGGAACGATCATAGTCACTTCCTACTTTTCACACATTGTTTGCAATTGCTGAAAATCAACTGGCATTTGTATATTCGATGAATTGCTAAAATATAAAAGATGCTGCTATTTGAATGATTCGATTTGGCTTATTGTTATTAATGATGAATTGCTAGTGTATGTAAGTTGGCAAGGTATATATATTTTTGTATTACGAAGAATTCACTTTTGGACAAAGAAGGAACTCGAAAGTCGTTTACAATACTGAAACATTTGGATAAACTAAGTACATAAATTTCCAGTCGTTTCAATCAAAGCCTTCAATTCAGGAACTTTAATATTTTCCCATAAAACAGCAGCGCGTTCGTGACGTATCCTCGTATAACCAAGGAAGCGAATCTAGAATAATAAAACCAGCCCTCACCTGGGACATTGTTGGTCTCGATAGACTTGAGCGCAAGCTCATCCAACAGGAGATTATTTGCCGGCGATATCGGCTGCCGAACGACTTGCACCGTTGCCGCCTCGTCTCTCACCGGCTTCTCCGTCGTCGTGGACACACTCGTCGTCGTCGTCGTCGTCGTCGTCGTCGTCGTGGTCGTCGACGTTCCAGCCGCTGCACCGGCCATGCAGTTCTTGAGTACCGCGTAAATCGGTACGTTGCCTGCTGGCTTGCGTCCGTGCAGAAAGGACGAGCGGTTCTGCAGCAGCGTATCTGTGCGAGCCCACGGACCAAAACAATTCAATGCGTACCTTCTTTAATCTTATACTCTCGCTCTTCTCTTTAAGGTCTCGCTCTTATATATTTCGCCATCGACACACTATATACCGTTACATATATATGCAATGGTATATAGTGTATCGATGGCAAAAGCCGAATATTTAGCACGCGATCGAAATGCGAATACGAGGATATGTGTGTGTGAGGGGAGTCACGATTTCAGAACCGATCGATCCGCGCGATAAAGGTATAGAACGACGTATATATGGTTATCAGTTGCCTGTGGATACGATTTGAGGACTGTTTCAATTAATACTGGGTCATTGTGTCGTATAGCGGCATAAAATAAAATTCAGAAAATTTTCAGAAATAAAAATATATCTTCACATCCAACAGTAAAACGTAAATTTGTCAAAATGGCATCGCATCCAAGATACGAGAACCCTGCGAAATGATCAATGTCCTTTAAACATCCGCCCGTCGATATAAAAACGTCGTCGAACCATCAATTCCGTATACACATACTCTCTCTCGAGAAAGAGAGAGAGAGAGAGAGAGAGAGAGAGTGGCAGCAGTTGTCATATATCCCTACTAACGCAAAACCCACATACACACCATATACAGGTTATACATCGCATCAGGCATTCTAAAGAAAGTACCAAAAGGCCGCGAATAATACGCACAATGTAACCTCGAATTCTCCAATCTCTATAATCATATTTCTCCCCCCGTATACAAACGCGTGACAAAAAGAAAAAAAACGATGTCCCAATCAATTCCGTGGCCATAAATTATAATACACACGGTCGCATGGTGCGATCCTCCTCGAAAAGGGTCAGACGCAGCAGCAGCAGCGGCAAGCGGCGACAGGTCAGTGCATAAAGTGCAACCCGAGACCAAAAGAGAGAGAGAGAGAGAAAGAGAGAGACTGCACTCTCTCTGTGCCGCGTGCTACTGGCTGTTACCGCCGCCGCCGCCGCTGCGACACGTTTCTTCGGCCGCGCGCGTCAAAGTGGAACGCGCCACTGTTACTGCTGCTGCTGCACTCGCACGCCGAGCTGCTCTCTTCGTTAATACTTATCAATCGCGGCCGCTTCTGCGGTAATTTAACCGCCTCTCTCTCTCTCTCTCTCTCCGTGTGTGCGCGCGTCCGTGTATGCGCGTGGTACTGCAGTAATTGCGCGTACAAGCGATTGGGGAACCGAGAAACTCGCGTCGATCGATCGATTGCATTGTGTGTCTATGTATATACGTCGATGGCCTCTTATGAATTCTTAATTAAGACCACCACGCGCGTTGCTTTTGTACATGTATGAGCTATTTAATATCGATGCACCTTTTAGCTTGATGTAACTATCGGCCGAGGAGGAGCTGTTTGGATTATCGGAGCGCGCGAGAATTATGGAGAGCAAATGGCGGAAATGATTAACGCTAAATCCTCGTTACGTTGCAGTGCGCCGCCGGAGTATTAGAAAAAGTTCCTTGCTCCTTTTCTTTCTTTTGCTTTAGCGCTCTTTTCGCGTTACGTTGCGGCATATCCGGAAGGATATATGCAAGGAACAGTTGATTCTGATTGTTTTCAAAGCGGTTATTTCGTTATTTTGAAAATAGTAATGGTTAGAAGTACCGTTCATACATGTACCGGTATTTCTCATTACTTTCTTCAAAAAGGAATCTCATCGATGAAGTTCAATTTCTACCATTTGTCCGAAATTAACATGCTATATGCCAATGCCGCAAGCATATATATCGGTTACACGCTGTCCTGCGATAAACAAAAAACAACGCGGTTTCGAGCATGTAGGTACAGAGGCTGCATTTTGAAAAGTGAAAATTCCCAGTTGAAAAGCGACAGGTCCGAAAGTATACGTATATACATACCAAGCTCTGGAAGTCGGTTATATATCTCGAAAGAAAAACAGTTCAAAGTGAAGACCGAACAAACTGGTTTTCCCCGCTCGCGCGCGTGCAAACTACTTACCTATATTAAAGAGTCTACATATATATATATGTGTGTGTGTGTGTGTATATGTGACATTGCAGATAAGGAATCAACGGGGTTACATAGGTAATTCGAAAATCTTGTGATAAAAATATTCATCTCTCGCGCGTGTATATACGAATTTCGCCGCGGTTATGTCCAATTACGGTGCATGCAGTATATATGGTAAGTTTGCGCGAAATTGTCAAACGAAATGTCCGCGTTGGCCTACATATACCTCGATATTTAGGTCCAGCATTAAGATAATATTGAAAACGATCGCACCCGTGATTAAATCGTGTTTTTAGCACTGTACATTCGATCGACGGGACAATTTCACGATTACATCGCACACTTGATTGCACGTCGAAGAAAGTCATAAATCACGCATAAGCGGACTTTTCGAAAATCCGTTATTGCGCAACCTGCGATTGTCGCAACGATACGCCTGACTTACGATGTGTTTGCATTGTACCGCGGACTTAACTTACTTACCGAGACTCAAGCGAGTGCGGAGGTATTTGTTGTCTGCTTCGACGTTCTCGAGGAATTCAGGTACCCCGAGAGGAAGAAATCGTTCACCGGGTGCAAGCCAAACGAGCGGAGCCCAATCGCGAATCAGTCCTTTTACTGTGTACAAACAAAACCAATACTTATGTTATTATAACGAAACTTTACACGCTTATAATATATCATTTGATTAACCATAAGGTAGTATTTCAATTGTCGCAATCAACGCTTATCGTATACCAAGATAGATATATCAACTTTCATTCCATCCTAATAGTTTAATATAGTTTCATTTGGTATAACTTACAAGAAGCGCGTCCGTAAATCACATTTTCACGGCGCGCATAATTTATTTGCGTAGGTATACTGATTACCGCAGCGAATCCATCAAACTAATTAAATTGCCGAGTCTATAAATCATCCGTGGCAACCGCGATTGATCAATCACCGCTATATGCAGATACATGTACGATACTCCGCGCATCTCCTGAGTTTTCGAAAGTCATCCTCTAGTTTGCTCGCTGCTCGAGAGATTTACGCGCAAACAGCTGACGTAAAAACCAAAGAGAGATAACGCACGAGATCGAGACACCTCGAATTTCGTCTCTCTGTGTGTGTGTGTGTGTGCGTGTGTAGGTATAGATCACGTAGGAGCACGCGAGGAAAAGTGGTCCGATCGGGATCATCAGGCGATATATCGAATAGGCTCGCCGGCGTCGTTCCTCGTTTTTTCTCGTTTTACTAGGGCGCCGTGTGTGTGCGTCGCGCTTCTTTCCGAAAAATGAGGACGCGCGCGGCTACCGATCGTATATAATAGGCCTATAGGCTATTAGAGGACTGTCGCTAAATGGTCGGAAGAGGCGGCCGGTCGATTGCCGAATATAAAAATGCTTAACCGTTAACCCGACGTTGCTCCGCGGATCAGTGGCTCTCAACCTATCTGTGCGTGACCGCGGCTAGACCGTGCAGCATACTTGTACAGCCGTATTGTTAAACTTTTTTTTTCCGTGCAGGCAGGCAGGAGTCAGTTTAGCTCGTAAAGGAGAAGCTGATTGAGATTCGCGATCGATTACGGTCGAGTTGATGTGGTGTGCGCGCATCCGTTACTGCGTTAAAAGCCGTGCGAATTTATTTGGGAGATTGGACGGTTTTTGGGAGCAATGAGATGCACCGCAGTGGCTATCGAGTGTATACGAACGTAAGAATGGATCTTGTTGCCGGATGAGGCGAGACGGTTGATGAAACGTACAATCGAGTTGGAATTATAATTGGTGTGTGTATAGTTAAAGTTAATCGGGTAGCAGGGCTGCAGCATCCGATATATTCTAGGAGTTTCTTAATTCGATTTAAAACATTCTAGAAAGCTAATTAATTGAATACTAAATAATTATATGAAAACGTTATAATTAGACGCTAAATTTGAAAAATTGATCTTTAAATTTCATGTGAAAAAAATTATTATTAATGGATATATACCCAAATAACTTAGTAACATTAATCTGGACGAGCTCGGCCTGCACCTACTTAGGCATATACTAATTAGCGAACTTTTCATCAATGAAGAAATTCTCCAATTCTGTAGAGGACAAGCTAATATGTTACTGTGCCACATGCGAGTTTCCTCGATGTCTCGAGAATCTATTAAAAATACCTTATTTACGTACACCCGAAAGCTAATTATCTCCTCTCAACTGTTCATAATGAATCCTTCATTATACTACGGTTAATTATATTATACCTACTAGTAGATAAATCTTGATTTTCCTTCACACGCTTACAACGATATTAATCACAAAATTCAGTCAATGAACTATCCTTGAATCTTCAATGCAACTGTATCGAATACACGTATATCCCCGATAACCGATTCTTGAGAAAATACCGGCAAAGCGCGCGACTTAAAAGGTCGCGAAAGCCCGTAAACAGCTATAAAACCCTCGTTCATCAATCGGTTAGCTGCACTTTGTCGTTGCGTACGACCCGAGATAAACAAGGTGTACGCGCGCATCGGGCGTCTGTCCCATATTCCCACATGTTTACATCCTCCGTATATACAACCTTTCGTTTCGTCGATAATTGCCGTCGTTGTATAAATCGCCCATTATGAGGCGGTGTACGATCGTGGCACGGTTTTCCTCTTCGCGAAATTCTTGCCGGTTCGGGTATACGACGGCGCATGAACCAAATATTTCAGCGATGGGAAAGAGACACGTGTGTGAGCTATGGAGGGATTACACACGTATGACTGCGCACGACCGATCCGATAAACTGTAGATATACTGCACGTACATTAGCTTTGGCGAGTATCTCGTGTTTTGTGTGTGTAAAACGTAACGAGTTCGATGAAAATTAGTCATACTCTCATTGATGGATTGTCTCGTTAACGACTTAATTGAAAATTATCCGGCCACCCAATTAGTATTTTAACGCTTTCGTTAAAATATTTATTATGATTTATCGGTAGAAGAATGGATTACAGGATTACGCGGTTGGACGAACCTCGTGGATCCTCGTCGTCGTAGGTCGCAGCGCATCGCCGCCCAAGCATCATCATCGTCAAGAGGACGTACAACATCAGCCTTTGGCGCATCCTCGTGCGGCCTCTTTTGTTGCATCTTGGACCGTTCTGCTCCACAACTGCCCACTTGTTAAAGGTCGGATCTCATCCGGGCGGACGTTTTCTATCTGAGGCGACAGCGACCAACTCGAATCTTCTATATACACTTGTCGATTGGGTTCTGCATCGAAACGAGGATATTTATATAATTATAGCTTGTGGCTGATGAGATTTTCATAGTTTTATAATTAAAATCTTCTACAAAGGATGTACAATAGCGTTTTTCTTTTGCGTCTTAGCATTGTTTAAGAAGATCTTTTATAGTTTCTTCTTGAATATAAATTTTAATGCATTGTTCAATTTTTGTAATAAGTTTCTACGCGCGTTGATTGAATTTAACGAACTATATAAAAAGTCAGAAATTCTCATCGCGCGCACATCAGTCACCACCGTTTGATAATATTAGCAATTTTCACCTATCGGAACGAAGCATCAATCACAGAAATGACTGTTCCTGTAACTGCGAATTACTAGCGTGCAAAGTCAAATGTAGAGATGCATCATTTTTATTGTCCGCGAAGAAGAGTCATTGGAGTAATTCTCGCATTAGTTCGGCAATTTTTTTCTTTCAGAGAATAAACATTCAACAAGCCAAGTTTAATAGTTAACATCAAAAGACTTTCAATCAAATCAACTATATATTTTGATTTAAAGTTTTTCGAAAATTTAATTATATCGCAGTCTTTCATCATATAAAATCACGCACTAAAAACTAATAATATAATTTCTAATAGCAAGATTTCGATATCCGTATCGTGCATAACTTCCAAGTTAAAATTCAAACCGCATAAGATCAATATATGTTAATTACAAATTACCGGTATATCGATATACCAAAAATATTCTTACCACCAGCTGACATTCACACTCGGCGCACACAGTACAACAGCACCTATCGCACCATTATATCCAAATCTATATCAAAACCAATAAACCTATCGATCAGCCGCAAAAGAAAAAGAAAAAGAATCGCGGAAAAAGTGAAAAAAAAGAAAGAAAAATCGAATCTGGCACCTTGGTTAAAAATGAGCGTCCGAACGCGGAAGTAAACACATACACAAAGAGAGAGAGAGAGAGAGAGAGAGCGAGAGAGCAGCTCGCACCACGCGTACAAGTACAAGAGCAGCAAGATGTGTTACGTGCACGCGCAATGCTCCGAGGCGAACTGACTCTGTCGGTCCCGGCGTTCGACTGGCGGCAAGGCCCAGGTGTCTCGAGACTCGCGCCGGGCCCAGTTTTCCTCTACTACCGATTCTCCCGCTTACTCCACACATACACACACTCACACACACACACACACACTCGTGTCTCGGTGCCTCTATATGTGTCGCAGCTCTTACGTACCCGCACTGCCTTTCCACACGTATACAATAATACACGATATGTGAGTGTGTGCGCGTGTGCAATAATTTCGAGTTCCGATGCCGGCTCGTGTCTCTGTGTACGTATGCAGTATGCATAATTCGAGTGGGATTATTCGGATCTGGACCGTTTTAGATTGGTTGTGGTATGTGTGTAGTCGAGAGCGTGGGAGCCGATCGTATAGCACGGATTTAAATGCCTCGTTAGCGGGAGATTCGGCCTGTGAGGTTTTCTAAGGTATAGGATTTCGTTCGAACGATAAGTACACGTTTGATGCGATACCGAGTATAAGTCAAGAAATCCTACAAACTAAATGGTATTTCGATCGCGAGATAGTTTTATTATAAATTACAAGTGTACCACGCGCACTGAATATTTCACGGGCGATAGGAAATAAACCATTTGTTAATCTAGGAAATGATCCGTGGGGGTTAATCGAGTTGTGCGGCAACTTTACAAAAATCCTTAACGCTTCATTTAAGAAGGATCATTAGAATAAAGTATAATCTGTGACTTTCTTTATACTCGATTACGGCAGTACATATACACTTTTTTTTTGCTAAGCGGAATCAATTGCGGCCAAAATGATTTCCTGACAAATTATTTCGTCCAGAGCCCCCGATGTCTCGTTCAACCAACACTCCGAGACTATAAATTCATTCGCGTTCTCAGCAACGATTGATATTAATTAAAGTTTGATAAACAAAATTGTAGGAGCTTCGCAATCAAATTCAAACTAATCACGATGTCTCAAATGTACGTTTGACGTGGCCGTTTTTGGACCTGCAGAGAAATTTGATTGCTAAATAGTGAAACGTTAGCTCTCTCCTAATGCGATTTCGTGTTTCAATTTGCTACATGCCGAATTAGAGTGTTTGCTTCTTACGTACGTGGTTTGGTGTAATGTACAGCGAGGATGATTGAAACGTATATATATTTGGGTTCGAAATTTTTTCTTAATTGTATAACTGATCATTGTCCATCGGAGTCGAAGAGAATTTAATTTAGTTCGTTTTATATGCGCAACGTCGAGTCGTTGCTCGCTAATGTAATCTATTTAAAACGAGTACTTGTGCAACGTGCGTATAAGATTATGTAAATAACGTGGGAAAACCTCCCATAATTGTACACAGCTGTTTTTCCTCGTTTCGGTGTATCGTCGTGTTGTTTGCACTTCGTTTCCTTTATTCTCGACTTACGGTAAACACAGATATTGTACAATTTTTTATTACTTTGTCGTCCTATTTCATTGATTTCCGGCCGCAATCATAGCTTCTCGAAAAAAAAAAAGAGAGAAAGAAAAAAAAGTCTATCTCTCGCAATCTCAGGCCACACACACGAGCCTCGGCCATTAACAATACTTGTATATATATATAAGTGTATCCGCGACAGAATAAAGACAGTAAAGAAAGTCATCCTCGGCGAAAATTTCACTGCGGCACATCGGTCGGCGCGATCTCCGCGGAGCAGTCGCTCGTCTCTCGCCGCGCGGGAAAACCTTAATTGGGCCGATTGCATAAAGGAAAATCCTCGTTAATTCAATCTCTCGCGTGCTCGCATACACACACACACACACACACACACACACACATATTCTCTCATCTCTCTCGGTCTCAGGTATAGGTATAGGCACGTGTATCCGGAAGCGGATGACCTGCTCTCCGCTGCGGGTATAAGTATAAAAGCGAAATGGAAAGTGCACGAGTGCCTGTGTATAGGTTCCTCGAGGTGCTCGCAATTACACACTCTCTGCATGTGTGTGTATGTGTGCGAGCTGCGAGAGGTAGGTAATTGTCATTAATGCGTGTTGTGTAGTTGCAGGAGAGTAGAGGAGTGCGAGATGTACGTATACGAGAGAGACGATGGGAGAGAATTCGTATATGATTTTTGTCAAGAGAGTCTTTCGTGCACTGCTTCCGCTTGCGAGATTCGAGAGAATATACTTACGCTTGTTTCCTTTTTTTCTTTTTTTTTTTATTCATTTGGCTTATTAGTCGGGTGGAATGTACTTTTACTTGAGATTATTACGAATCGTGTGTGAAATGTGCGCGTCGTTACGATCGTTGGGTAAGAAATGAAAAGAGCGCGTCAAGTTTTTCTTTTTGGCTACGTGATTTGGTCTAGTTTTTCAAGTTTCGGATATTTTCGTAGGTTTTTTTAATTCAAACGATCTATATTGACGTTTTCCTTCTTTCTTCGGCTGGAGTGTGTTATTCACTTGTGAGACCAACAGAATATAAATATGCGATAGAGAACGAAACTTTGATGTAACGACGGTAGAAGTGCGCGCAAATTTGGGTCAGATATACATACATATATATATATATCGAATGTATATGATGTGCGATCTCGAATTAAGTATTCTATGTCGGTCGTAACGCACGCGGCAAATACAATCTGCGCTGCAGGGAATAGTAATAATTGCGCATTCTATTATATAAACTTATATATTAATACGTAAAATATAGGAACGCGATTTTGCGTTTGGAAGAAATCGGATCGCGGGGAAAAAAAAGACTCGAAAGCTTTCTTTTTCCAACTGTAATTAGGAATCGTCATGCGGGATTTCTGAAATTGTTTGTGAAATTTTCTTTTCGACCCATTTTTTTTTAAAAGATATCAAAATATTTTTTTTCAAATTTAATTTCTCTTGTTTTTATGGAACATCGAGTATTTATATATTTTATTTAATATATTTTAATATCTAAAGATATCTTGTGTATCCAAAACTATAAAAATAATTTAGATTAAAAAATAAACGGATAAATAGATATACTATAATTGAACTATTGTAATGTATTCTACAATATACTCGATTTAATAGGTTTATAAGATTATAATTAAATTCATTTACGTGTATATATATTAACGCATAGTTATAAAACATGTTTAGATACTGCAGTATATAATTTTTAATAGTGTTATACTTTTGATTAATTCATTAAATCAGAACAACTCTTACGAAAGTAGTTAGCGAATAAGTAATGCCAGTGCCTTTTGTAATAAAACCAAGGTAACGATGAATTTAAAATGTTGACTCATTCGTAATATCATATCGTAACATTATGCATAACGAGAATTGCATTAGCGTTATACATATTTTACAATTTAAGATCAAAACTTGGAGAACGTAACAGCTGACTCGCCGCGATTCCATTCTCGCACACTTTAACGTTCACCAAATGGCTTTTCGTTTCTCTTTCTGTGCCTATAATTTTTGTCAACGCCAAGACAAATGTCGCATCACCGGGTTTTCCTCGGATAGTCCGTAATATCGGTTGAGTTCTATGAACGAATTTCTCTCGCTGATACTCGTGTGCTTTCTCGCTATATGAAGATGATTTGTGCCCATGGGATTTTGAGCAAATGAGGTGGAAAAAAATCCTGTGTAAAACGACGATGTAACTCGTTAACGAGCTTTTATCGTTGCGATACACTCGCATTATATACATTTTAAGATAACAATTGTGAAACTTTAATTATTATTATCGTACTTAGATCTATGTATTCCACGTGATACCTGAAACGGTAAACAATTAACTATATATCTCTCATATCGTGGACGTGATCATAAAAATATATTTAAAAAATTCATTTTTGGCTGAAAGAGCGACCGCATCCGAACATCCGGAATATCGCGAATTTATTTATAAAAATGTTTATGTGCAACTATTATTATTACATTATGTTTGGATAACGTTACCTCGATAAATACAACGATACACTCGAAAAGAGTCGGATCATTTTTAAATCTAGTTCAATAGTAAATTCATTACGTGCACCGTCAAGTCTATTTTTTATCAATTAAGATGTAATAACAATAATTCAAAACAAAAGTGGAAACGAACGACGTATCGATTCGACTAAATCTTTGCACGAAAATAGTTGGTCCAGTTTTCATTTCACCGTAAGCCGGAAGAGGAAAAATCGCAAGCCGAACAAAATACACGTAAACTTCGTGACTCCATCAACCCACACAATCTCCATAAACAATTCGCTACTCCAAACTAAATATTCATCGGTCTATCTTATACAGGAAAACAGACTCTTACGCCTCAGCTCTACATAAAGAATTTCACCACTCGTAACAAGTCCGCGAACGCCCGCGAGACTCTCACATATACACACAACGAAATTCCACTTATTCCATCCCGACTCGTATAGCAGCCGCGCATTATATATACTATACGCCGTCAAATTACAGAAACTAGAGAGAGACTCTCTCGCACTACACACGTATATCATTTTCTCATTGTTGCGCGCGTGAAATCGGCATTTCCGGCATCGCGGAAGAAACGAGCTCTCCGCATACTTATATGCGCCGAGATTTAGGAAGTAGTTGTTGCTGCTGCAGCACCGTCTTATGCGTCTATACTTATATTTGCGAGGCAGCAGCCGAGATTCCACTTAGCGGCCAGGCACTTGTGTAACGAAAAATTTAGCGCCACGGCGAGAGATGCAGAACAAGGTTGGCTGAGCTGAGGCTGTTGGCTGCGATCACTTGCGGTTTTTCTGTGTGTGCGCGGACGGTTTTTAGGACTGCGCGCGGTTTACTTGCTCTACTTTTCTGTGTACATACCTATTGGCTTTGGCCGGTAGTTGCTTTTCTTGCTTATATATATATATATGCAGTTTGTTTATTTTAATCTTATTATTCATGGCAACTTTTACAAAGATTATAAAATAAAGTGCATACTTACAGGATGAAGTTTTAAATTTCACTCGAAACCCGACTAATTAGCATTTAATAAATCGTAAAAAGCCAGCGCACAATCATCATTTCGCAAAAAGATATATCGCTAATTCTCCAGGCAAAAGCCATTTCGCCTTGAAATTGCATTTACGTCTCCGAAACGGGGACCACGAGTATCGCGCGATAATCGAAATGTTTCTCGGTATGCATCTCTCGGCGTGAACGCACCGAGAAAAAAAATCCACGTCTCTCTCGCAACAATAGCAATGCTCGCATCTCGGTACATACATATAACGGTCCCTTACACACATGTGCAGTCGCGCGCGGCGCGTATACGTAAAAAAAGCGGACGAAAGTGAAACGGTGCTTGCGCGAGTTCCCGATGGCTCTGCGATATACACTCAGCATTGACCCGCGCGCCTCGCTCTCCGTGAAAGTTACACATCATCGCGACCTTCTGGTACATCATACGGTATAATATAGTACAAATCTTTGTCCCGCGAGGGGGGAAGTGCAAGAAAAACGAGGAAGAGAAGCGTACAAGTCCGCGTAATACCGGGGAGGGAATTGCTGCGCCGCAGAAAGCAGCAATAACAGTTTTTCGGTGCATCCGCGAGTTTTACTCGTTCTCGGGATGTACTTTCCATTGGCGCCCGCGTCATGACCCAGTGCATCGCGTGTGTACGAGTATCGATATAAACGAGTTTCTTCGTGAAATTTTTCATTGCCGAATTCCGGGCGAGAGGCTTTCGTTTTGGTTGCCGACAGATGCGCGGATGTAATTGAGCTTTGAGAGAGATGGCAAATGAGGAATCGAGGTGAATAATGTTGAAGCGGTGTGCAGTTTACCAATTATTTTTGTTGGCTCATTTGGTTTTGGTGGTGTTGGGTGTAGAAGGGTGAAGTTATGCCTTATTTAGAAATGCAGCGAGTTTATTCGTTTGTACTTTATAATGCTACCGTCAAGGATGAAATGTTTAGGAGCCCGGGTGAGACCGGAGCTTGACATTTCTTATACTGTATAATTACTTATTATAGATATATATCAAGAATCTCGTAAAAGTGTCTTTTTTATCATCTACTGTGTGATATTAAAATTTACAAAATCGTTGTATACCTTAAATGCTTTCTTTATTTGGCTTGGTACGCTGAGAAAACATTTGGTTATATTAAGAAAAAAACTGAGTTAGTTGGTGCCCTGGACATAAGTTAAAAGAAATATTTTTATAAAAGGAAAAACTGAATTTTCTCTATAGTAACTAAATATTCCACCAAATCAATACCTTTTTTCTTTATTCAACAAAATATTCAATTATCTCGAAACAATGAAACGTTTATTTGGCTCAAAAGTATTTCTTTTCTCAGTACCGAATTAGTCAAATATTTTGAAAATGTTTTTATTGCAGATAAAATAATTTTCTTAACTTTCTTTTAAATCAATTTTTCCTTGAAATTAAATTATTTAACTTTCGGTTAACTTAATTTCTTGACATTTTCAAGAAATCACGTCTTTTTTAGTTGAAATATAGATATTTTTATGAAATAAAAAACAGTTATCAGGAAATATAGGAGCATAAAAAATTTTGATAAGTAAAGTTTAAAATTGTTTATTATAAAAATTTTTATTTGTTAGAGACAAATATTATCAATAAATGTTTGTTTTCGACGGCAAATTACTAATAATCACATAAGAATGAATTTTCTTACATAAATAAATAGAATATTTTTGTAAATAATCGGTGCTCATCGCAATGAATGAAAATGCACATACGTCAACAAACATATCTGATTTGAAAATTTCAGAAACGTGAAATATATCGATATTAATGAAATATACTTTCAAAACTTTAGCAATCAAGGCAGTTTCGGGCTTTGTTTGAAAGCTTGTAAAATTTCATAACTTTATGTTTACTTTTTCCTTTTTTTTTTGTACATGCGACGTATCGTAATGTAATTATTTAATCGCAATGTAATAAATTTCGATGAATCACGCAAACAATTCGCTTCTAAATCAATATTCAAACGCATTTTTTCGTTGTTAGCTTATACTACTAAAATTCTAAAACGCATCACATAATCAACCTTGTGTTCACCTTCATTTAATTATGGTATGCATGTATACAAAATTTAATGTCATTTATAACATGTTCAAAGGGAATATATTTTCATAATGCATTATAAATTAATCGTTAATAAATTACCAAGTGTTACAAATTCTGTCGTCTATACACAAATGCTAACTGTAACCGCCATAGTAATATAAAAAAATTAACAAAAGGTTATTGCTCTGCTAAGAAAATATTCTCTAGAATCACAATTTTGTTTGTCGCTTCTTCTACTTTATAATTTCTCAGCTCTTATTTAATGACACTTAGGTATTAAACGCAAGAAAAGACACAATTTTTCGATTAGTCAATTTTGTCAAACGTAACATAAGAATTTGTGTTCCACATGTTCTCGACCTCCACAACTTACAACGTTATGCTAAACATCCATGTTTTTTTATATATAATATATGTATATATAGTTCATGTATCTTTTGCACCTTCTTATGTTCAGCTAATGCAATTTAAGGTAGCTCGATGAAAAGGAAACGATTTGCGCACGTGACTATCTACCTGTATTCTTGAAAAACTAGCTCAACAATGACGCAAAAAGTGTATGCATAAGTTAATGTGCGCATTTTTTGTCTTACAATCTTACTTCAGGATTTTATAATATATCATCTAAAACTATAAAGTATTATGATATATAAATCTATTGCTGCTGACAATAAACGTTATAAATGTGTCATCTTAAATATTTATCATCTGGGTAACGAAAAGTCAAGACTTGCAACCGCAGAAAAATGAGCATTTCCTTTGCGTTCGCGAAATGATATATATTTGTGATCGTTGCGAAAAATTAATCTATACAATTCACATCGACGTTACTGAACACGTGAAATGGACTTTCCGCGGCACAACCTGTTCCAAGGTTTGCGGAAAAGAAATATAAATTTACAATTACTTAAAGATAAGTAACGAGAAAAAAAAATTAAAGCAAAGCCGTAGCACTATCAATAGGGGAGTAAGAATATTTCAGCACTATCGATTGTCCTTTATCGAGCATCGCGAGAACTGGTAAACGCTGAAGTTCCTTGTAAGCACTGATCACTTTTCACTGTACCACGACTTTGACTATACGAATGAGGAAAAATTAGCTGCCCTTTCGCATCGGATATGACGATCGTTTATCGGATCTCCTCTAGCCCCATTATTTTATCACGGCAATTCGGACAGAATTGTCGGGCCTCCTGCAACAAAAACAATCACCAGATTTTAAAAATTTTGGAAATTTTCAAGACTCCTATAATGTATGAGATAATTGGTAAAATCTTACCCCGGATCCTTTTGCTCTCCATTCTTCTATGCAGTGCTTGTGGAAAACGTGATTGCATCGAATTATTTTCACCGCCTCCTCTTTAATCATCTCCTCTAAACAGACCATACACTTTTGGTCTTGCCTTCTGTTACGTGGGCTGAAAATAAAAATCGATATTTTCAATAGATGCAATTCATGCACATTATAATTTGTCTATTGTAATGTAGTTTACGACTATACACTTCATTTGTAATTGCTCGATTGAATTTATTTTCTCAAATTTTAAATCAATTTTTATGGTTATTAATATATTAATGGATCTATAAAATTTATACACGAACGCTAAATTCAGGTCTTATAGTACGTATCACTAGGACTGTTAAAGTTAAAAACGATTTCTTTTTTTAATAAATAAGAAGTGCTCGGTTAACTCCGCCTCGGCTTTCAGTAGTCATTGCAAAGAAGTTTGATTGTTATGTTAATTTCGACAGTGGTAGAAATATTACAAAGGAGACACCTCGTAAAACTTGTCGAACAGTAACATAAGAATAGTCTAAAAGCTACATACAAATGATAATTATTTACCGGTATGCTCGAAGTCAAGAGCGTTAGCCATTTATAATTGCCCTTTTTTTTCTTGTTAAGAGGATGCCGGAGTCGCCTGTTTTACCGACATTAGGTTTTTCAAACTTTTCTCTTTAACAAATTAACCAATTCACTTGAAACTTTTAGAGATGATAGAATGATCATAAATAGAAGGCGCTCAGCCCAGAAATTTCCGAAAACTAAAATAATATAGAAGCTAGAGAAGAAAATACCAAATTTTTACTGATTTCAATTCAATCCAAGAGATGGCATGATTCTGACTTTGCAATTATATTTCAAATTAAAAATATTATATTTACACAATTATTAGGGCTGAGCGCGCTTCAATTATGATCATTCTATCATCTCCTAAAATTTCAAGTCAATTGGTTAATTTGTTAAAGAGAAAAGTTTGAAAAACCTTGTGGGTATTTCGATGTAGTAAGGGCGGGAAATTTAAATTTTTAGTGACTCCGACGTCCCCTTAAAATTAAATTTTCTTCCATTCTTTTCTACATTATTATATATCTTTCCCAAAGACAAATTGCATTTAAATACTATAAAAAAAAAAAATAATAATAATAATAATCATAACAATTTTTCACAAAAAATTAACAATAATAGATAATTCCTTTAGATGTATTCGGCACGCAACAATGTCAATGTATTCATTGCCAGTTAATCGATCCCAACCTAATCACATCTCCCTCGTCTTCCTCAAACAATAAGTATAAATAGTCAAGAGCTTTATAAATAAGTCAATGCATAAAAGCGAGGCTCTAGGTATTTTTAACAGCGCGCTAGTGACGAAAATCCTGAGGTGCATCCAACTCAAACGTGCCATCCGCGTGTTGTGAAAAAGCACGACACTTTCGTTGCGTCTTATTTCATTCTATTAATTACGTCGCGAGATGAGCTTAATACAAAGAAATCGAGCAAATAATAACATTTAAAATTCTTGTTTATAATGTACTCGACGACTCGTGAATTAATTAAAGACACGAGAGATTACGACAGTAGCAAAATTAGAAGCTACACTTATCAGTTATTTCTTAGACGTGTACATATAGACTTCTCGAGCTAGATAAGCTAAAATCTCTCGAGTATATCGCAATTTCCACCGATAGTAAAACAATTTCAATCGATGTTGTACACATGCATGGACTGTTGTACTTACTCGTTCGGCTGCGACGGCCAATAAGTTCGATTGGAATCCGGCCGATTGTTGTTCCGTGGTTGTATGTTCCTCTGGCTCTGAGGTTCTGACGGACTCGCGAAGAAGTAGTAGAGTACGGCACCGAGGCCCACACCAACTACCAGCATCACTGCTAGTCCCGGATGGGTCATTGTCGATTTCTGTCCTGTCCCGATGAAGACGATCGCCTATTGTTTTAGGCGGATTCTTAGCGTTTGGCTGTGCTGATCCAAGCGGAGTCGAGACTGAAAATGAAATTTATAGTTTTTTCCAAGATTTTGGTCAAGTGAGGATATTTGGTATTGATGTCGTTTGCGAGAGATTGTATTGATGGGACTTTATTAAAAAAAGAGGAGATTTATTGGGTTATATCTATTTTAAATAAAATGTATGTTTGTGATTCCGAAGTATTTGATCGTCATTATTACGAAGACACATTGAAACATGATAATTTGTGATTAATTATTAAATTTATTGTGATGTTAACTCACTGACTAACGTACTGTTAATTTACTTTGATATCATATACCAAACAATCCTCTCAAGTCATAACCATCAAGCGTCATCTGATTTTTTCAATCTAGTTTTGTTTTATAAATTTAAAAATAGAAGATTCAATGAAACATTACGTTGTTTTATTGTTAACTTAACTTATGTAAAGCAAAATATTGAATTTTCTTTATTTTTTTCCCAATAATTTATTCTTTATTTGCTTTTACATTGTCTTTTTACTATTATAGTATTCGGCTGCTCCACTATTTTTACGACAATCTAAATTAAAAAAGTTTTTCTCTTTCGCGTTTAGTTGGAATTCGCTGTGTAACCGTAAATTTTGCTCTGAATGTAAATCAAGATCAAACTTACTGCACCCCAGGGAATGAAATTTTTTCTAAAATCCCTCAAATTCTTTATCCAATAAAATTTCCCGACTTTTTCCAGAAACAAGTAACTCTGGTAGCTTTAGCTTATATATCGAAACGCGAGATTCACAGTTTATAACAATGACAACGCGGTTGGTAACACGCATCACCAGCATTCAACTTATTATCAACAACGACATCGTCTTTGAACCTATATACCCTATATATATATAAACAAACCCAAGGCTTTCTTGTCAAGCATGCATCATACTGCACTTTACTCGCCGCGAATGTCGTTCAAAATCTATACGACGTTGCATCGGCCCCACAGCATAAACCTTACATTGTCCCACTGCGCGCGTACCAATCTATATACATACTTAAACATATAGATCCATGTAACATAAACGCACCAGGGCACCGATACTCCGCGGCCCCCGAAGCATCGCATTATACAACAGCACCACACTATCGTTCGCACTGGACATAAACACGGTTATAACGTTTGTTATTTACTTACAACAATGGAGCAGCGCTGGATCTACATCGCGTGTAACAGAGAGAAAAAGAGAAGAGTCGACTCTGTCGGTTGCACGCTGCACACACACTTTGTCCTCGCGCACAACTTTTTAGCCTTGCACTTCGTAGCGTTTTTTACGTGCAGACGCCGATTGAACACTATAGGTACTTACGATCAGGAGAGGCGAACGACGATGTAATACGCACACGACGGAGGCGTGGGACAGGCGACGGGAAAGGCGAAGACACGGTGACTCTGGGAGTCCCCGATGTACTTCCACGGCTATCGTGGTGGCATCGTCCCCTGGATGTTTTCTGCCATTGTGTATCTGAGGAGAGAAAGCGCGACAGAGGGAAAGAGACAGAGCGAGCGAAGAGCGGAATAGAAACACAAATAACAGCTGCGCCGACGCACGTTAGTCAACGGCAGCTGAGCGGTGCTGCTGGCGCTGCTGCTGATGCTCGCTCCGAAACGAGGGAAAACAGAGCGCGCTGCGCGTGCGCGTCGTCGCGTAGGCTACCCAGAATTTATGGACGGTACCAGGAACTGGGTTCTGTGACGTCATGGATTGCCGAATTACGGATTTGAAATCTATATTGGCCTATATTTTGTCCAGTTTGTCTGGTAATAGAGTATTACTGGAAAGATATAAGTTTCGAAAATAATTTATAATCTGAATTAATGCTTTTTAATTATGCATATTCAAAATTTATATAATTTGTAAATATACGACTGGATAATTTTCTTTTATTGTACATATAGTACTCAATAAATTGTTACAAAAAATAACATTACTATAACGAATATAAAAAATCTGTATATATTTATCAATGCCTTTGTACGATAGTACAGGTTCAGTTAGTGATCATCATTATCTACGAATGATTCTATGGTATCTATATTATCTTCTGAGTAACCGATGATAAAGATATATACTTTAAAAAAAGTATAATGAATATTTTTCAGCACAATCATTCGGGAAAAGGTAAATTAATTTAAATATGTAAATCTTAAATTAAAATGAAAAAATATGTTTAATTTATAACAAACTATGATGTATAAATAATTTATTCAATAAACAACAATCAATCGATATGTATTTACAATATGGTAACATTCCAGTATTTTAAATGCTTTACATTAAAGGATAACATACAACTTTTATTATTCTACAAATAATTTTTTAAATAACGTAATTAATTATAATTAGTTCTAGAAGCCCAATTACAAATATTCTATTGTTCTATATATGCGCATATTTAAAGACAACAGAAAATCGACTTTATATTTAGTACACAGTTTTGGAAATAGCGTAAAGTTACTGACTAGTCACGTGAACCATACATACATCTTCAAATATTACCAGGTGAAAACATAATATCCATGATATTAAGTTAACATACAACACTCTTATATTATTAAGTAATCTGTAAATAATTTTGAGCAATGTACACTAAATAAAAATTCGGATACATCGTTTTATCACACCAAAGGCACTGACACGAAGGCAAATAATCTCTTTTGTACATTTTCACAAAGTGCAAGCATTACTACTTAATCAAACTATTAATTGTATTAATTAAATATCTATTAATTGCACCAAATTAATTAAATCATCACAGTACAGCAGGAACAGAAAATAATGACTAGTTTATTTAAGTATAACAGATTAATTTCCTGCTCGAATTCTTTAGATTGTGTTCTTATTTTTAAAACTAGTTTGAACTATTCAAAATCTTTTTGATTATTATAAGAAAAATTATAATTTATCTTAAATTTAAATGAAATGATAAAAATGGAAATTCTTTAAAATAACGTTTTGCAAAATAAATTGACAAACGTTGTAATAAATAATAGAAATAGCAGAATGCACCTCTATTGAGATTTCAATTGCTAGACAAATCGAAAATTCCAATCAATTTTCCCTATAATAAAATTATATTTTTAATAACAGTAACATTTGATATCTTCTTTGATCACAGATTTATGTAAATAAAAATTGCGCAGATACTTTAAAGAAAAAACAAATTGTAAGTGTGTTACTGAATAGACAAATCTATTTCAAACTTGACAAGGCAAAGAGGTGATGGAGTTCGTTGGGGTCAACGTCACCGACGACGAGATAGACCTGTCGGTCAGCTGATCCACTGATTGCATCGACGGCATCCGCTGCTTGATCAGCATCTGCCGTAGCGATTGACACTCTTCACGCAGCGTCACAACTTGAGCACGTAATATCGCGTTTTCATGCTCTAACATAGTGGCTCGCAAGGCAATCTACGATAGAAAATAAAATCAAATTATTATCATTAAATTGCATTATCAATTTTAATTTAGTTCTCACAGATTTTATTTATAAAATAACTTAAAATAGGTTATCATTTATTAAAACTTAGCGTATAGCTTTCGAATGTCACTATCAATCCATATGAAATTATTTTTAAATGTTGAGAATATTGTTAGCATGAATTAGTGAAATTTTTAAGTCTTTTAATTTATTAGATTTTGAGGAAAAAATTATATCGTGAAAACAATCGTTTCTCTATGGCGTTCGAAAACTAATCTAAAACTAATATAATCTTTTTAAAAATTTGCGAATAAATAGTATTTATATTCATTGTAAACTGCATACTTTTAATGAATATTTTTTACTTATGGTATAGTTGAGGAAATGGTTATTTTTCTGTACCTAAAGAGCTTACTTAATTGATAAAATACATTTATTTTTATGTATTTATTGTAATAGAATTAGCATATTATGGTTGAAAATATATAAAATAGGTGAGTATGAAGTAAACGCGATTTTATTAGTAAAGCGAAGAAAAATATAAACATATATACCAATCATTTTTAAACTATTAATCAAAATTCATATGAAGTTTACAATAATATAATAGAACAAATGATTAAATTTCAGGAAACTATAAGTACCGATAAAGTGGTAGCGGTTTGTGAAATGTATTTAATAAAAAATTCTTTATAAAAATGATAAAAAATGGTTTCCAAGTAAAGTTAGAAATGAAAATACTCTTTTAGTTGATAATCAAAGTATAACCATAAAATTAACTAACAAAAATAACATATTCGAGAAAACCAACGAATGGAGAACAATACCAGCGAATGTATAGTGTGTATATTATACGAAATGATATGTGAATACTTAAACTTTCGGAAAATAACTATGAAGCGAGCCAGAGGAGCATAGTTACCGACGATTACAGTTTCATACTTTTTTCGTTCAATTTGTAATATTTTAACATTTTTCGAGTTGAGCCCAATTCTTTGTAGTTCACAGAAATAGACTTAACTTGCAAAATGTTAAAATATTGAAAATTGAGCGAAAAAAGTATGAAACCGTAAACGTCGCAACTATACTCGTCCGTCTGCCCCAAGGAAGAACTCGGCGAAATCAGAGTATAATGAAGTTATTAGAGGAAAAGTACATCATCACTCAGAGCATAAAAACATATTTATTTTTAAAAAATGGATTCCTTCACATGATGGGAAAGTTATAAAAAATTGATTGAAAATCGAGTCTTTCTATGTTCTACTGATTCGTCTGATTCTACTTCCTTGTATTATAAGCATAGGGAAAAATCTTTTCGGCCTTTATTTAAACATTTCCCGTCAAGTAAACGGGCTATTTTATTGTTAAATTAAACGTTTCTTTATACTCTAAACGATAGTATACAAGTCTAGTACTTTTCACTTATAATATAAATAGGGGCCAGTGTCGGAATCCTCCTTTTATTCATCACATTTTTTTAAATAATGCTCATTCATTAGTGATAAAGTCAACCTATATTAAATTAAAAATACCAATTTCTTGACAACTTAACAATAGTACCACCTAACAGATAGAAACATTGATTAACACGGGTCCATATATTAAGTCGTGCGATTATTAAAATGTCCAGGCATTATTATTTTTACCTATAAGTACGTAGAAAAATACTGCAATTATATTTCTTACATGATCTTCTCTTATTTTCCTAGCATCTCGTGATTTTTTAGCCGCCTGATTGTTTCGCTTTCGTCTTTCATAATATTTTTCATCTTTTTGTTCATCAGGGATAGGCTTCTTTTCACTTCTGGGCCTTCTTGATTGATGCATACTTGAAATGACAGCATTCTCAATAATATTTCTACTCACTGCAGCAGCTAGAATAAATAAATTTTAAATATTAGTTAATACGTTTGGAGTACAATTTGAATATAGATGCTTGATTCTATTATTTCCTGCATTTCACGGTATTGAAATAATAAAATATTAATGAATTACTACAAAATGAAGGCGAAAAGGGCAAAAAAGATGCCCCGGGTGAGGATCGAACTCACGACCTTAAGATTATGAGACTTACGCGCTGCCTACTGCGCTACCGAGGCCGGTGCTTTTGTGCCACTTTATCATCTACTTCGTGCTAGGCAGATGGCGCTTTATTGATGCATGTATATACATATGTGTACCACACACACACACACACACACACACAC
>UELV01078567.1:0-41807 GCA_900490015.1 Megastigmus stigmatizans | reverse complement strand
TAATTCTGAATTATATAGTATACGAAAATTTTGGCCATTAATCTTGCTAGTTTCATTTGAAAGCTTATCTTTTAAACTTTTATTTCTTTTTTTAGTCAAATCTGTAGGATTTTGTCAATCCAAGATATCGAAGTTTAAATATTTGATAATCTCAAACTACCAACCTAGATATTGTCATTTTGGTGCAACCTACGAAAATATCAGAACATGAGTCTTTTCATTAAACTGTAATATCTCGGCTTGAAAAAATCGCACAGAGTAAAATAAGAAAAGAAATTAAAGCTTAGGAGACAAACTTTATAGTGAAATTGGTTAGATTTATGAAAAAAAAATTCTTTAAATCGTATATTCCAAACATTTAAATAGGATGTGTTTTAGGTAATTAAAGTTATGCTCAATATTTAAATAGCAATATATCGGCTTTTAATGAATAAAATAAAAAAAGTCTGACTAGGTTTCAAGGAGGAGATGTTCCGATCATCTTTGATCTAAATAATAAGCACCCACTAAGGCTTTTCCATATTCAAAATATCGAAATTTTGAAGAAAAAAAAATTCAAAAAATCGGCACCGGTATTTGAAAGATGAGACTTTATACTAACGGAAACACTGTATTTTGAATTTTTCCAGGCTGTTTACATCAAAATTTAAGTATAACGTCGATAGTTGAGAAGAAAAAATCGGCATTTGGGCGTTAATAGGTTAAAAAAAAGAAGAAAAATTAATTTCGCACGAAAGAATAAAAGTGTGTTCTCGAAATAGAACCTTTTTGCTCAGAAAAATTGAGATAACATCCTTTTGCCCAGAAATGTTGAAATAGAACCATTTTGACCAGTAAGTTGAGATAGACCCTTTTTCCACCGAGGAAAGAAAATTATGCATATCGTTCTTTCGTGACTCTAATGTCACTCATTACATTCATTCGCTTTCTCAAGATAAAGATTCAACGAATAAACTGTTAAAAATATTTTTGGCCTAGCGGGCCGATAGTACCACTTTCTCTTCCGGCGCCTATTCG
This sequence comes from Megastigmus stigmatizans, assembly GCA_900490015.1. NCBI lineage: Eukaryota > Metazoa > Arthropoda > Insecta > Hymenoptera > Megastigmidae > Megastigmus > Megastigmus stigmatizans. The sequence goes on along the minus strand of UELV01078567.1, from coordinate 40,790 downwards.
AGAATGGTGTATTTTCGTCCTCGCTAGACAAAAAAATAGTGTACGCTTCGCGGGAGGATAATTAGACAGTCCACAACTCATGTAAATTGACACCCGAGCCGAAGGCAAGATTTTTTCTCTTAGTGGCGTAATCTACTATTATAAGAAAATATTAGCGATTTTCTTCTAATTTTATCTTTAGCGCTAAACGAGTAAAAATGTCTTCCACTAAATCAAGTAGAACATCGAAAAATTTACTAAATACTTGAATAGTTGCCAACTACTTGAAAATTTTTCTTATTTCAAACTTTAATATAAGAAACTGTTGTACTCATAACGTATTAATATAACTATTTTGATATTATTAGTAAATATTTTATTAAATTTAAAGTAAAAATGATTAAAAATAATAATCTTCTGAAATGTGATGCAGTTATACTGCATCATGATTCAGTGTTTTATAATGATAATTTTTTTTTGTATATAAAAAAATCTTCGATTAAAAAGATTTTTTTTCTTCCATTTTCCACCTTTATCTCAATAATTATTTAATTTTCATTTAAATTTAAGCTTTATTCCTAATTATCTTGTAAGTAAAAAAGTAGTACACGCAGTTAAGTCGCTAGTGATTACGCGACACTGCCTTGCGATCCTTTTGCGTTCATGGATATGACACCGCTGTCATAAATCTAATATAGCAGTGAAAACAGTTTAGCTCGTCGAGTTTAACAACCAAACTTATAACGATTTACCCGTGAGGCGAAGGCGTTGCGCATTCGTTTCTGTCAATGTGATCCCTCGTTTATTTTCTTTTTGCTCAAATTCAGTGTTTATTTATGTATGTTCTTATTAAATGAGTTCTATGCGTGTATCGTATTTACTGTCTCTTTTTGCGAAACAGTCATGGAATTCATTATTATTTTGTGATTGATTACAGATGTATCTTGTACTTTGCATTTTTGTTCGAATGGTAGTGATATATTAAGAACTGTTTATAACAAAAATACTAGAGTTTAGTAATATAAACAAGGTTTTTGCAGTTCAAGGTATAGTGAAATTATCGGTTTATTTATTTTGACGATAATTATACATAGAATATAAAACCAAAACTAAAATATACATTTATTATTAAATAATCGACAATTTATGGCTATAAATTTTAGAATAAAACAAGAAATTTATTTTTGCTCCTCATAGAACAAATTTTATAGTAGTGTAAAAATTTTTTTTTTTAAATTTTTACGATTATATTACAAGTATTTTTGCAAAACAATAAGTGATTTTTTCCATTGTGTGGGTTTGTGGATGAATGATCCAACCGATTCTGATGTTTCATGACTTGAAAAATAATGGATGATTTTCTATTAATTACTTTTCTTTTATGTTGTTATCAAATTTGTTAAAGTCTATACTTACATTTTGAGAGTTTATGTTAAGGTATATTTCGTCATTCGTCTTTTATTAATGAAAGTCAGGTTTTATTATATGTATATATAATCGGTTCGGTGGAAAAAGGCCCCATATGAAATTTCAGTTTGGCGAAGGCCTTATCTGATGAGCGTATTTATTTCTTTTAATTTTAAGTCGGTAGTAATGACACGGAAAATAAAAATTATAAAAAAATAAATAATAATAGTAGTTTTACTATAATATTATAATATTATTATTTATTTATTTATAATTTTTATTATCCGTGTCATTGCTACTTTCAAATTATTATTGTGACGTCATTGATGAAAAAAAGTAAAAATAATAGGTAAAACTAGTTTCTGTAGACGCAAATATATCAATATGAAACGAATTAATTCATGAAAGATATATAATTAATTTTTTATAAACCAAACAAGTATATTAAATTTACAATTCCAATTCTACAAAAAAAAACTGTACTATTTGAAATGTGTAATAATGGACTGGAAAAGCTAAAAATACTGTTTTGCAAGATTTAAGTGAACGAAAAGATTGAGTTTTGTGTAAGTAGAGTTATTTACATTTTTAACATTTTTTATGTATTTTTGAATTTTTTGCATTTTTTGTTTTTTTTTTTGCGTACATGTTTGTATCTGATCGCAGTGGAATTTTTTTTATAATGTATCTGCGCACATATTATGCATTTTTGTAATTAACTAACATATTGTATTTATAAAAAAGTTTATTTTTGTCCATTAGGAGTAGGCGCGTGTACTTAAGAAGAGGTTAAAGTTGAAAGAAAAAAATATGTTCGGCAGATAGGGCCTTTTATTCTAACTCAAATTTCACATGGGGCCTTTTCCAAACTGAAATTTCAGATATGCCCTTTTTCTACCGAGGCGATAACATGTGCTATTCAATAATTAGAACATAACTAAGGTAAAATTCAAGCGATTATCATTATTAGTTTCCGAGTAAAAATGTATTTATGAAGAAATCGTGTTTCTTTTAATCGGATAGCTGGCAATAAGAATTAATTAATCTTAATAAACTACCACATATAATAAGTAGTATTTTTTATCTCTTTTAAGGGATTGTTATCTAGCTAATTCTAGATATTATTTGAATGCTATAAATGTTATAATAAAATTATGAATTCTTTCATTGCTTCATATCTAAGTTCACAACTTTATTCTTAGAAACTCAATTACGAGAATATGTAAATTATTGTATAAGCTTATCAAAGGTCTTCAAAAATAATTTTTATCTACATCTATAGCAAAGTAAACGTACTTTTATAATATCATGAGCTGAGATAGTTCAAATTTAAATAGATTTTAGGAAAATTTAGAATTGAAGTAGAATTTCAATTGAATCAATTCAATACACAAAGATAATTCAATTTTTACTAGCATAACTTCATTACGAATGTCAAATAATAAAATTTGTCAACATAAACAATAAATTATTACTGTAAATTAATAAACAATAGGCGCGACTCAATTTAATAATTTTACAATTTGCTACGCAAACTGGTTACCAACTATTATTTTTTAATTAAAATATTTAATAATTATTTCATTATCTGTTGAATGACACAGTGAATAATTTTGTAAATTTTTTAATGAATTATGTTGTTTATATTTATTAATATACTTCACTTGAAAAAAAATCATTACTCACACTCGATGCAAATTGTAAGTATTTAGCATCTACAACATTAATATTTATTGTACCAAATAAATGATTCAAACAAATCATAATAGCCTACAGTTTTTTGAAAAACAGCTCTGAACAATAAATCTTAAAAGTAAACTAAAAACTATATATATTTCAATCATGCAAATATATAACATCACTGTTAATTATTAGTCACTTTACTGTCTTAAAATTAATATTTATTGTAAATCTCTGTTTTACGCGAACGATTAAATCTAGTTAAAAAGTATTCTGTACAAATTTTTGAAGCTATCACCATCTCAGTATATTTGTGTATCAAAATAACTCCAAGAAAAGTACCGTCCATCACTACAAAAGCTTCTCCAAGAGTTACATACGCAATTGTACAGACCGACAAAATTTGAAAAAAGAAAATTAAAAAATAACCTCCACCGTGACAATGTCCTCGTGGGACATTGCCGTGACCAGGATTCGAACCTGGGTTACTACGGCCACAACGTAGGGTCCTAACCACTAGACGATCACGGCTATCGAAGGACTTGAAAAAGATTGCTCCAGTGCCAAAGATCGAGCCGGATCGCGCTCAACTTGACCAACGATGTATGACCGCGCGTACTGATTTTTAAAGAGCTGCAGTAAAAACGGAAACGCGGGCTCGCTCGACTTTCTTCGATTATTACATTTCTCTCCATATTTTAGTGTTTTGCTCAGCGGTAAGGTAGACCCCTGCAATCGCCCAATACCGTTAACTTATCTATAAAAGCCGAAAATGATAACCCGTCTTCTTAATGCGATTTTTTTAATTGTTTTTTATCCTTTATTTTAGATTAGGCACGAATATAATTAAATAAAATACAAATTTATTATTTAAACTTTTCGATTTTGCAAAAAGAATTTGAACGTTATACCGATGTAGCCATTGTATTGTCGATTATAGTATATACCAAGTATTGAAGGAATTCATCATATTCACCTGCATTTGTAAAATATTATTGATTTAAACGATAATTAATAGTTTATTAATATATATATATATAAACATTTTTTAACGATTTTAGGGTTCGATGTAAGTTTGTCTTACCAAACTCGATACATATCTACTTAGCTATTTCTAAAAATGATAATATTCATATTATCTCGCTTATTTATACAGAATTTCTCAAATTTTCTAATAAGTAGGAATAATTGTATGATATACATAACATAATACTTTGAAATAAATGTTTTTACATAATAGATGAAAGTAAAACAATCATTACGAGATTAAGCGTGAAAAGGAGAAATATATCACTAGAAAAATAATAATAATTATTATTTAGCATGCATGTAACAAAGACTAAAATACATGGCATTCAAAGTAAATAATCTAACTATTTTTCTCGTAGATTCAATGAATTTCGTACTCAGAATTAAAAGATCATTTAATTTGCTTTGTTAATTTCGAAGGTTATGCAATGTTGAAAGATATACGCTATGTCGTCAAACGATTAAATTATAGTTAGCATAAATAATGCAAACTACCTATATACAGCACAGAAAACAGAAATAGAATTTGTCAGTACATTGTTAAATTACCGATAAATACTTTTTGTACTCTTGAAAATGCTAATCTATTATTTTTCTGGGTTCGAACACATAGATAATGGGATAGATAATTCAAGACCAAGGGCAAACAAGCTTTTCGATATTTTGTATTTCAAGCTTTCAGTTGAACAAAATTATTTTCTCATTGAGTTAATGATGACAGTGCTGAGTTTATGAAAATAAAATTTTCTAAAAAATGTTCAAGTAAAAACTACTGTTTAAAAAGATAAAAATCTGTTTATTTTGATTGTTTTTACAATTCTTCATTATTTTATGTTTAAAACACCTACTTATTGATTACTAATTTAAACTAATTAAAACGTTTATTTATACGTAGCTTATCAGTTGTAGCGTCGCAATTTTTATGACAAAAAAATAATGATCGAAATATCTTCTTTCAGATGATCAAATACCGTTACACTTTATTGTATCAAAATATCTTATTTTTTAGTTATATTTAAAATAATATTATGTATCAGTTTAAATAAAAAATATCAAATACATCATTATTCAATAGGGATGCAATTCGTGCAATTTCACAGGTAAGAGAGAACAACAACATACCCGAATTCGGTGCAATGATACTGTTGTAGCTTCTCAGCAAACTAAGGGCGGAGAACGCATCGGAAAAACTACCCTCCGAAATCGTTCTATTGTTAGTATGAGATCCCATAAAGGTCGTTTCCTCTACAGCTTCCCAAATCACATTCAAGTAGTTTTCCTTTTAGAAATAGTTGACTGCATGTATAATATCAGAATATTAAGTACTGAAATAATTCGATAACCATATCAATTAATTAGTTTAGAATTATGATTATTTTATAAGTATTTATTGCTGGTAATATGCCTTAATTTACTATCTATGAACTATTTGTAACTCAAGAAAAAGATTACAATATTATTAACTTGATAATTATATAAATACAATATAGTCTATAAAATAATAATTGTAGAAAGTTTCCTAATAGTATTTGGTACCAAGTATGAAAAATACGAGCACTTATACAATGATAAATAAATCAAAAAAAAATTTGGATTACCTAATTTTGTTGCAATCAAAAATATATTTAACTCTGATTATCTTGCATTCATTGAAAATACACGTTATCAAACTGATATTTAATTTCTCCCTAATCGTGGATTCACTTTCGCCAGCCACAATTATGAATACTATAAATTTTAGCAATTAATATATAAAATAATTATGTATATATATAATTTTATTTAAAATGTGTTTAAAATAACACTAAATCGTAATTGCTCTATGAAGACAAAATCTATGAGACTTTTATAGAAGGGAGTATAACGATTCATTAAAACGTATGGCAACTTTGTCTAACATTTTATGAGGGTTGAAATTACAAATTATCATATATGTTTAGTGTTACTCTCTCTCCCTCTTTGCGATCGAAAACTATCGTGGAAATGATGAAGGGGGTTGTGCGTTCAATTAAAAAAGAAAAAAAAACCTCTACCGTGACAATGTCCCCGAGGGACATTGCCGTGACCAGGAGTCGAACCTGGGTTACTACGGCCACAACGTAGGGTCCTAACCACTAGACGATCACGGCTATCAGAGGATTCGAAAGTTAACTACGCGACCGCGGTTAAATATTGTAGAGCGTATTACATTCTCTTGCCAGGCAAGACCTACTTTTATATTTATCAACAAACCGCAGAGTATGCTAGGCTTATGCTTTTAGAAGCTGCTGCGAAGGCTTTCATTCTGTACAGTAAATTTGAATTTGGAAACACATCGTTTTAAAATTCAATTATTTTTTCAAATAAATAATAATAAAAAAAAAATTTAAATAATAAAATGGTGGCTTTTATTGGAACTTATATCACTCACACCAGTTCTAAATAAAATAAAATAAATAATAATCAAAAGAAATAATAATTTTTATTTTAATAATAAAATGGAGGCATTTGGCATAAGCATTTTTATTGAAACATTTATCACTTACACCAGTTCTCAAAACTGAATTGAAATAGAATTTGCAAAGATATTTTGAAAAAATTTATCTATCTTGATGATTTGCATAAAATCTAGTGCCATAAAAAAATCATGTCTTAACGTAAAAAGTAATCTCTTAAAAGTTGGAAAATGACTCTGACATCGAAACTTCAATTCTATTTTCCACTTGAGTAAAAATAAATAGTTCATAAGATTTTTTTTTTGCAAATATATTTAACACAAAGCTAAAATATATTTAGGAATACTTATAGGAATCACGAATAATTTAGTTTTAGTAAAACACTTTTCCAATTTAAACCATTTTACCGATCCTTCAGTATACCAAAACCGAATCCAAAATATAATAGAGTGCAAAATCGAACTACCGGCAATAAAAAAAAATATCCTTCACAGGCGTATTACACTTCGCTTCTCACGATTTCTCACCTAGTAAAATCAAGTTGAGCAAGATCCACGCGGTAAATTCCGCAGGACTGTAGAAGCGATCGAGCAAGCCCCTTTGGGTCGAGAAAACCCACTGTCTCGGAGCGTCGTCCATCCCGGGGATTCACGCGGGTCTCCGCAACAGTGCGCCCCCGCCTCTTCGTACATGCGCACTCGAATGTTCCGCCCCTTGAGAGGGAAAAGCTGACGTACAGCCCATGGACACCCCCTCGAATTAGCAGCCTTGCGCCCACTCGATATATACAAATTGGAGCAAAATGGAATGTACCTGATGCTACTGTAAGGAGAATTGTTTGAGAAATTTTTAAGAAAATGTAAAGGATCGCCATGGTTTTATTAATTTAGAATATGTGTAAGTGTTAATTTAAGATTTTTAGGGAAGAAATTTGTTGTCTTGCTGTACTCCGAACGTATCTACTTGCGCAAATTACATTAAAAACTGCGACGTTTGCCACAAATTTATAACGTGTTTGTTTTTTAAGGATACTTTTATATGCCGTTAATTTTATTACATTTTCTTAATAAACACTACCTAAGAAAAGTTTTAGAAAGATAATTTGAATTAGATAGAATAAAAGAACAATACTGTCCTATTATATGTTGCATTATATTATATAATTGTTTTTAAATTTTATATAATAGATGAAACTATATTAAAGTTGACTTACTATAGTCACTATATCTGTTGTAATTTCTGTTGATTCTTTATAAAAAAATTTGGCTATCAAAATTATTTCTATTATAAGTATTATAATAATAAAATATCATCCATTTTTTAATAAGCATTCAAATTAAGAAGCATTGAAAATGACAAGCACGTAGTGATCGTGTAACGTATCACATAACTTAGTTTTTGTAATATTACTTTAGAATAGTTCCTATCTATACTTTGATTTATTAAGCTCTTCTTACACGCACCTACATTTAATGGAAAAAAATTAATTTTTTTTAATAACTATAACGGTAGTTAACTACAAAAATACAGAATATGCGCGCAGATACAATAAAAAAACTTTCTATACCAAGATAGACTGTACGCAAAAAAAAACAAAAAATTCAAATACTACAAAAATATTATATGAAAAATGTTAAAAATGTAAATAACTCTACTTACATAAACTCAACGGCTATTTTTTGGTCCACTTAAATCTTCTTACAAAATAGTATTTTTAGCTTTTCCAGTTCATTATTGCATTTCAAATAGTACAGTTTTTTTTTTTGTAGAATTGGAATTGTAAATTTAATATACTTTTTTGGTTTATAAAATTCGCGTCTACAGAAATTAGTTTTACTTATTATTTTTACTTTTTTCATCAATAACGTCACAATAAAAATTTGAAAGTGTGTACATATATGTGTACAAATGCAAGAAGAGGTTAACCCTTTGCGGTATACATTTTTCGATGAAATTGGCCTTTTTTATTAAATATAACAAATTGTAAAACAATTACCCATGCATATGTTATGCCGAATACTTCCTAAACTCCTACTCATATGAACTTAAAAAAACACCGAGCAAAAAAGCGTAAATAGCTTCAAAACTTTCGACACATATTTCTAACATTCAGTATGATATGATATATTGATATATATTTTAAATTATAATTTTTTTAATAATAACAAGTTTTTCTCAACTGCAGCATCTTTGTCGCGTTACTCAACGATCTTTCTTTAATTAAATAAATTAAGAAACAAAAATCCCATCATACATCTACATATGAAAAATAGTGTATCAAAAGGGCGCACATAATGAAAAAAATAAAAACAACTCGCTTCACTTTTAGCCGGACCTGTACCTGCACCAGTCAACATAACCGAAGCGAGCCGCTTACACATGCGCATCGAACAATCAGTCCTCGCGTCCAAGTAATCAGAACGCCATAATCGTCCTCCCCCGACATATACATGTATATATAACATGTATGATGCTTTCGTCGCATGCGCGCGCGTCCCCGAAAGGGGCTGGAACGATCGGCGATCGCGATAAGGGCGAAAGCGCGCAAGCCACTCGCGCAATATATTGCGAGGACGCGATATGCCATCTCTCTCTTTCCCTCTCTCTTCTACATGTTCTCCACCGCAGGCTAATTCAGATTTTTTTTAGCTTCCTGCTGTGGATGACACAGTGAAGGCTTTTTTTACGTGGCTCGAGTGTAACTAATTGACTGTGTTGGCTACGAGAAAATGGGTTTTACCGCTTTTTTTTTCTTCTTTTCTTGATGGGCTGGAAATAGGGTTTAGAAGGCTCGCGCGATCGTTACGAATTGATAAATGAAAATATAGAGTGTGGATTTGTAGTGTTGCTTGAGAAATTGGATAAATTCATGATATTCGAGTAATTTTTTTATAAATAATCGGTTGTATCAAGATTTCCGTGCTGAAGCACTAGTATTTTAACTTTTTACAAAAATAATTACGATATGTATTTTAATCTTTGTTTAAAATATGTTCAAGTTTTAAGTACATTATTTCCAATGTGCATAAAGTACTTTTTGTTTAAAAATCAATAATAATGGAGCTAGGCTAGAAAAAAAAAATTATTCAAATTTGGATACGATAATATAAGAGTATGCGTGTTCTACGTTATAAACAAGCTTGAGTCTTTAACCTTGCAGTAAAAATTTCGATTTTCTTTTTAACCTTTGCTTTTTATTATTATCGTAAAATTTGTACTGTATTTTCACATGCCCTTTGTATATGTGATTATATTATATTATCTATTCTCAAGAATGATCTAAAAGATTATTAAACAAATAAATAAAAATTAATGGCACGTTAGAATTTTAATGAAATTTCACTACAAAATCATCCCTTGTTGCATATTAATTCAATTCATAATAAACGAATTTTGGTAACAAACGTATAATAGGTATATGTGGTAAAGGACCTAATAATCAAGCACGCAGTTATTAATTAACGAAATAATAGAAAAATCAATACATTAATAAAAGTTCATAATCAATGTTTCAAATCTTCATATTTGATTTAAAGAGGTCACATATCTATAATTTTGCATTGATCTACTGACCAAAGCTTACACGAGTATCGCTACATTATGATCTCGATACTTTTCGAAAACAGCATGTGTGCGTTAATCAAAATTTCTCCTGAATTCTCCCGAAATTTTCATAAACACACTCGAATTAGACACGTGCAAATCCCTGAAAGCTAAAAAATACCATTACTCGAAAAGCATATAGAGATTCAAAACAAAGAACAATATACAACCAACGATCGCTTGGTAATTCCCGATTTCCAGTTCAAATATTGACGACACACGATCGCTTAACGCGACACACGCGCCGATCCCCTATCTAAACTTTCCACCCAACAAGCTGTAAAACCCATACCGACCAAACGTATACCACAAAACCTCAAGCCTTTTAATTATCGGCAAACAAATCAAACTCGCCGATCTCCATAGTCTATAAAAACCACGATAACCGATCTTCCTTTATATATATACATATATATACACTTTTCAAATATTTACAGATCGAGTGAAATAATAAGCTACGTGACTGGGCTTATTCCGTAAAACGCGATCGTATCCGCCCCCTTTCTGTAATCCACCTGTCCGTTTGTGGGGGGTGGGTGAGGTATATGTATATGAACGTATATTATATGTATATACATATATGGAACGACGAGGACGCTTTGACGTCTGTCTGCCTTGCTCATCATCGAGACCCAGAAAACTTGAGCTGTTTACGCACGCGATCGGTTTTGGAACTTAATTGTCACACTTACAGGAACGTGCGCACGTGCGGCTGCATTAACTGCGCGAGCATTGAATAATAGGGATGTTATTGGTGAGCTATATTCAATAGGGCAGTCAATTTGGTGAAGGGGGTATAGGTTTTTGTTCGCAGACTAAGGAGTGTAGGATTCTTCTGACGTCCAAGCATTTAGTTGAATGTACAGAGGATGTTTTTTGCTATTGCGACAAATTACCAACATAATGTACACTCTACTGAAATAATTTGATCGCGTTCGATATTAGACTACTTTTTACATGATCGCTCTATAATGGAACTATAATCCTATTGAGTTTTCATTGAGAATTATAATATGGTGTAAAGTAAAGTGAGCATACATTTATGTATTGATCATTATAGCGCAATTAATTTGAGATAATTGTTTATTCTCAAGCTCGATAGTAAAATAAAATCGTTTTACCGATAACTGCGATAATAAAACGTAGTCCCTTAAAACGACATACTTTTACTACAACTTTCTAATAATAAGATAATATATAACGACGCTAACTCAATAGAATATTTAAAAGCTGCATGTACAAACTTGTTAAGTATATCAACCAAGATTTTATATATATTGAATTTGCAAACCCTGCAATCACGACCAGTTTGAAACTGATTTTCAGTGAATGGCATAATATTTAACAACTGCACGAGCGCCGCAATTTTCCTTCGCAATAAAGAACGAGCATTTGAAATACATATAAAGTAGCATATCACCCAACCGGTCGCACACCTTTAAAAATACGCACACATAGAGACACGTCCATCCCTAAATATACCGGCATTGCATCGCAAGCATATCTAGCAGCTCGCCGCATAGACGTCGCAGAACAATTACGAGTCGAATTATCCGGTCGCGTGCAATTAGACCTGCACAAAGCGTCGGTCGCGATCCTCGCCCCCGCGCATCATCCGCCATCGTCATCGTCCTCATAAATATCCTGCAAGTCCTACACACGCGTATATACCTACGCATCCCCCTTTCGTATGACGGCCACGACGCTGGTTGTAATTACAGCGAGTCGGGACTCCATGACGATTGATAGCTATGCTGGTACAGTACACCTGCGCGCGATCGTCCTACTCCTAGGAGCTCGATTTTCTTGCGCGATATATATTCGTGTCCTTCTGCCCACTGGCGAACTAATTATATATCCTTTAAACGCATCGTACGTACATGTGTCTAAGGGTGGATGTACGTGTGTGTGCGATGCGATCGGAATAGATTGCGTGATGCAACAACTTGCTTTGTCCGTAATAGGATTGAGCTTTGTGCGCGCCGCTAGCCGTATATTTGATTTGCGTGCGAAGGTGTAAGGAGCTGCGGGAAACGATTCTCGTCTTGTGCAGTATATACCTATGGTTATATACTTGTTTGGGTTGTGAAAGTATCATGAGGGATATGCGTAACTTGCCTAGCGTGTGGATATAGGGAAAAAATTGGAGAACTCGAGGAAGATTGGATAGACGTAATGAAGGACAATAGTTATTTGTAAGCAGTGTTAGATTATATGTAATGTGTGTGCATAGCGATTGGTTCGTGTGGTTAATTTGAGGAAGATGAGAAAAACGTTAAATTGATTTATTACAGATCCAACATTATGCGTAAACTTGTGCATGTGTATTACTCAAGAATATAGTTTCATCTCACCTCGGTATTGACTTTTTTCCTCAGAGAGCATTCTTTAGAGAATTTATCTTTAATTTTACGCGTTCCATCAATTGCATGAGTTTCCGAGATCTATGTGGAATGAATCTGACAATCGTACATCTTATTTGCTTGTTTGTCGTGAACAAATACAAGGCTCATAAGAATTAAGTAAGATGAAAGTAGATAAATTTAATTCCTATAGTATTATAAACATGACTCTTTAACGTATTTATTAGCTGCTATTGTCTATTTTCATCACTTAAAACAATTATTCCGTATAATTAAAAGTTATTGGCCATTCAAGATTCTGCACAATGTGTCCCATCTCCTAACATAAGTTCTTTTCGCAAATTGCTTTATAATAGGAATCAATCGAGAATAGGATTGCATTCTATTTCTATTTGACGGAAAAGATTTGTTAGTGATACGTAGACAACGTCTTTTGAACATTCAATTGTTCTGTGAACAGCCACATCTATAGTGTGATTCAACAAAAATACCACAGATTTTGCACGTATACAGACGAAGCTCCCCTGTCACCCTTATCTATCGTCCGTAATTACATCCGATACCTAACTGTAAAGCGAAGAAGCAAAATGCCCATTCAGCCGAAATTAAGCCTCGCTAGCAGCTGATGATCGCGTGTGTGGATCTTCCTCGCGTTTTGTATACCTGCGCAAACCGAGGGGGTGCGCGAGCTCATAAATAATTTCAATTCGATCTCCAGAGTCCCGGTAAGGTCTTGCGTATAAGGGGAAGGGCTAAACGAGGGAGTAGCTGTTTGGTAACCAGCCACTTGGTGGACGAACGATTGGGTGCGAAAAATTAATGCCGACCGCGTGCTCCGTGCTCTAACTTTGTTTTGACAACTATAGCTTTTGCTTTATCGCTGCAGCTGTGAATGGCTGCTCTATGATGACTCGATGCGAAGATTTTTTAGAAAATATACCGTGGACAATTTATAGAATACTTCCATTATATTTACAAGACGTGATAAATGCTTGATAAAAAGGATTAAATTTGGAAATATTAAAATTCTTTAAAATGCTCGAATATACCGAAATTTATCATGTATAATGTAGTTCTATATTGAGAAAATTGAATAAAAATCGCAATGTAACGAGGATACTGCTCGAAGAAAGTAAAGAAAATAGAGGCTCGCTATACAAAACTCTGGATTTGACGAAACGCCAGTTTCACTTGATGTATCAATTGCAGGACGCATACCATCGCATACGATCTGGCATACACGTTCACTCTTCTCATCAAACAAATGAAAGTGACAATTAGTTTTTATGCATATTGCGGATATACAATGATATGCAGTTATTGAACGATTTTTTAAAAATTATTTTTAATTTTTTTAATTATTAAGATTGCTGCAGGTAGAATGTAAGTTGTCATTTATTCTTTTTCCTATCAAAAAGTGCAGTATCGTCCCGAGAAAAGTGTAAATCTTACATAAATTCGAATAAATGAATAAAATTTGTACGTAATTTGTAACTAAACATTTACGGCAACAAAAGAGCACTATTTTCTCAAATGAATATCCGGTTTTTCTAGTACTTGGGTACAGTATACAATCGAGTTTCGAAAATTCTTTTGAAAATACGGATAGTTTGATGAAAACTGTTAAAACATGCTTTGGTCATACTGAATTCCTGTAGCGCATTCAAGTCTCCTACGATCGGTCATCACCTCTATATTCAAAGTTACCCAAGAGGTTGAGCTTCACTGCAAATATACCCCCGTCGCACAACTAAAACTTTCTACATATATGCATCGCATTCGCATTGATATTTATATCAATTCAAGTATTATATTACCGAGATCTTTCAGGTATATTATACATTGAATGTTGAACGTAAAATAAAATAGAACAGATATTCTCTAAGTTAAATAGTGAATTTCCTGATAGCAATTACAATACAGAGTAGGCGTGATAGTCGATACTATAAAATTATATCATCGATAATCAGTCTGCACGATTATAACACATGTACATGTGAGTCAGTGTATTTTTCCTTTGCTTCTTTTTAAGTTAGCATAGATAAGAATTAAATAAAAGACATGTAAGCATTGAAAGTAGAATTGACTATTACAATATTTACTTCCGAGAATAAAATATTTTTCCTCTTTCATTTTCACGAAACCATTATAATGTTAATGTATATTTTTTGTCACTTAAACGGCCAATCGTTGTATTCAAAATCTAATTAACAAACTACGAACAATTCGGTATCCGCGAGGCTAAGTTATTACTAATTCGTTATCATAAAATTATGACTCATATATTATGAAGACCTAATATAAGAGGGAGTCAATCGCATCGGAATCAGTTTTTGTTTCAACTTTTCAACTGTTTCAACTTTCGACAGCACTCACAAGTTCCAAGTAGAATTAAATATGAAAACCGTAGGATTTCTTTTGTTGGTGTGCGTGGCTGGAGCTTTCGCGGTATTGTATTTTCATTATCACGTAGAATATCTTTCTCTTCTTCCGTTTATTAATACATTGCTTAATTTTCAAAAACAGCTGGGAAATTTCGTCAAAGATACAAAAGGACTTATAGAATATATAGAGAAATGCAGCCACGATTTTGGATTTAATTCAACAGGTACTTATTTAGAATATATTATATTCTTGTTTTAATAAACTTGAATTCCAATCAGGAAATATAAATAACTGTAGATAAATATGTATCGAGTATTTAAAGTTCTAAATTTTTAAATATATCGTAACATTTTAAAAATTTTAAGACGCAGTCGCTGAGCTTAGCGACGATGATCGAAATTGCCTTATCGGAGCGTGCACACTGAAATTCGTGAAAGTTGTGAGTAATAAAAATCATTTGATTCATTAGTGTATCGCCTTTACCACTACTACTTTTTAACTAATGTTTTAAATCACATCAGCTAAACGAGGACGGCAGCTTCAATAAGGAAGTTGCGATCTCAAAGATGCCGAAACCAGATACTACAGACAGGATGCACGTCGTCGATATCGCTTGCGGCGACTATTTCCGTGAGTAACGTTATTTTTAAATTTCATAAATTGGTTAAAATATTATAAATTAATTTTTCTATTTTTGAAATGTAGGAGGTAAGAAGAGTACATTTGCTGAGACTTGCGCATTCTTGAAGTGTGCCGAAGATAACCGTTTCTCAGAATTCTTGTATCCTTAATTGATATCTATAGAAACCGGCAGCTGTCATCTAGAATTATCGAAATTATGTGCAAAATTTTGTACCTAGTAATAAGAAGCAATAAAAATATTAATTTAACTATAATAACTAATTAATTATTCCTACTATTTATTTTTATTATTAAATAATAATTTTCTTTATATTTCAAATGTTTCAAATCGTGAACGTCATATTCGAACTTTAATGCTTAGTTGAAAGACAATATTATGGTTAAAATCATATACAAGCTAACAATTATATAGAGTAAATTAAGAAAACGGGTTTGTCTACGTATACTCTTATGGAAATTAATAGAGCGAGACTAAGTACTGAAAATGCTTGATTGATTTTGCGATTTAGTACTTAATTATCATTGCCTATGAGTGGCTCTAGTATAAAACTGCCTCTGTAGCGTTACAATTGTGGAATTTCTTCATTTGACGGAGATGAATCAATACGCGAAATAACTATCTTCAGCTAATAACAAAATTGTTAACTATATCAATCAAATATCATTATACAAAGTTCATTATTAAGATTTATATTTCTCAGTATAGCAATAGAGTTTAACTGCATACAGTAAGTGTAGTTAAATTTCTCAAACTGCTTCTTTTAGAACGGCGGATATTTTATGATAATATATATGAATCGGTCAATAGATTCCTGCAGTGCATTCAAATCACTCAACAGATATTTTCTTCAATACGCAACTTGTTTAATACGTATATGTGCGCGAGTTTCCGGATACCTGTCGTCACGAGCGATGCCATCCCTTACTACTTACTCGTTACTATACTATTAAATTACTGACCATGAGTTTTATAAATACACAATAAATAGAATTGCCATTTGTTAGTATATAGTTTTACATACATAAATTACATTACAACGTTATACTACATTAATATCAGTATTGCGTGTTCGAAATAACATCTCTGACAAAGTGTTTCTTCGCCATGATCTTAGAACGAATTTACTATTAATTTCTTGGTCTTCTAGTTTTGGATTAACATATAATTAGCATTTTATTCATCATTTAAATCCTCCATTTTGAGCCAACCATGGAGATAAATGATTCCTTTTATTGGTTAGGACTAAATATTATACCCTTGAATGTTTAGATGTACTAAAGTATATCAATTAAATGCACCAATGTGTTCCAACATCGGTCCAAAAGGTAACGTTTATATTATACACTTTGATACACTTTGATGCACTAAACATCCTTTGGAAACCTCATTAATTTTTAATTTCTATTATGGGATATGATACAATACTGTGTATTAGAAATTAGATACTGGTGAAGAAATGAGAATTAAAATAACTATCACATGCAAATTTACACATCTGATTTTACCTAGTAACGAAGTTACTAGGCTCAAGTCATGAGGTGCACTTTTGCATTTTTCAACATTCAACTTTAGTAATAAGTAATTAGATCTTAAGTATTTTAGTTTATATTGAGTCAGACCAGCGAACAGGAAGTTTTTCCTCTGCTGGGTTACTTCTTTGTAACGTATTATATATACGCAATTGTATTTTTAAATTTGTATATCTTTACTCTGATTAATAAATAAATAAATAAATAAATAAATAAAATACAATTATATTATCAGTGACCGCTTCTCAGGATTAATACGTAGATAATATGTGTAGCCAGTAAAAGTAATAATATATCTATTTTGCTTCAGGTATTATTATAATTTCAATTTACTTTCTGTTGTGAACCAATAACATTTGTACAATATAGTTAAAAATTATTTAAAATATATATAATATATAGTGAAAATAAACTTTAGACTTCGTGATATTAAAATTTTATCTTATTTCATTTTCATGAAACTATTAATTTTAACGTACCTGCTATGTATTCAGCGCTATTTCAGCCTATTTTCATTATCACTTAAAATAATTATTCCGTGCATTCTACAAAATCTAAATAAAAGTTATGTCCGATTCAATATTCACGATTCTGTTTCATTCTAACTCATTGTCATGACTGTGATTATTATTCATTTATAAATTATGAGCGTACATATTGTGAAGTCCTAATATAAGAGGGATTCGTTCGCACAAAAGTCAGTTTTAATTGATTTTTTCGAGAACACCATCCAGTACAATACAAATCAAATATAAACATGAAAATTACAGGATTTCCATTGTTGGTGTGTGTGGTTGGAGCTTTTGCGGTACTGTATTTCATTATCACAGTGTCGCTAACGCTTCCTCATCTTTTATTTACTAATTTATTACTTGAATTTGACAACAGCAAGGAAATTTTCTCAAAAATTTATCAGGCTTAAATAATTATATTGAGAAATGCCGCAAGGATTTTGGATTTAATTCGACAGGTATTTAAATCCCATTCTCGATTGCAATTTGGAGTATTTATAGCTCTAAATTGTTAAAAAATATCTTAACATACTTATGTCCTTCACTCAATATATATGTACATAATCACTTTAATGTTTCACAATTTTCCAACGAAGTTACGCTTAGCGACGAAGAATTAACTTGCCTTCTCGAAGCGTGCACATTGAAACACATAAAAGTTGTGAGTATACAACAGCTTTTAATTGCTCGTATAAGAGTATAACGACTTCTCATAATAATTTTTTAAACATTACTGCTTTACATTGCATTAGTTAAACGAGGACGGCAGCTTCAATAAAGAAGTTGCAGAATCAAAGATGAGGGATCGCGATTCCGGTACGATGCACGTCGTCGAATTTGCTTGCGGCGACTATTTTCGTGAGTATAATTTTTGTCAATCTCATCGAATGTATCGATCGATCAATTAAAATTAGAAATTCATTTTGCATCTTGAATTATATTTAGGAGGAGGTAGGAAGAGTACATTTGCCAAAACTTGTGAATTTTTACGGTGCGCCGATGACAACCGCTTCTCACATCAGTTAGATTACTTTGATCATCTGATAAATTTAAACATATAACAATTTTGTAAATCTTAATAAGAAGCAATGAAAATATTTTAAGCTCCCCGAAATGTTGCGCAAAATTCATTCGTTGACGATCGCTTGAACCTTACGATACACCTGTTACGATACATGTAAGAATACGAACGTTAGTTTTATAATTGTCTTATGTATAAATTTGATCGATTTCGCGTCTCGTACAGACTGAAAACCGAAATCATAAAGTCACGCGCGCGACGCATTTGTTCTTACACACACATATAGCTTGCACACGAAGTATTTGTTGTATAAATTTCGTTCTGTTTCGAAGTGTTTGTTGTGTGGCTATAAGTATATATGTGTGTAAGAACGAAAGTGTCGCTCTATGGACGAGACGAAATTGAGTTCTCGTGATCGCACAGAACGAAATTTATACTTACATAAGACAATTATAAAATTAACGCGTCCGTATTCTTACATACGCAATGCACCTCTCGATCAAATCTTATTTGGAACACGATAGATTCACTTTCGAATAAGCAATAAAAAATCTTATTTAATTGTTTTTAATTCAGTCCTATCTTTATTTTTTTCATTCCTGCCCTTTTTTCTTGCAATCAAATGCAATGATATTTTTTTATTACAATAGTTATAGGTAATTTTCTTCCATTCGTTATAAATCATTATGTTTTATAAAAGTCAAGATGCTATAATTTCGTATTTAAATTCATTAACAGTCTAACAATTATGCAGTCTAAATTCAAGGGAAAAGAATACGCTTAAACGAAATAATAATTTACTAGATTTATAATTTAGTATTCACTTTTAAAACTATTAATTCTCGTAATAAGATGGGCATGCACTTCTGTTTTAATTCATCGGCCAACAATAGTTATTACACACATTTTTGACCACTCACCATCTATCCCATACTCGACAAGAGAAAGTCCTATACCTTTAACAAAGCTCTATTAGAAAATTGGCCGTAAAGTTAAGCGATGCGAATCAGAACCTCCTAAGAGAGCAAATATTTAAAATATCCTCAGCTCGACGCATCAAACTAAGCACGTGCGAATGGCCTCGCTGATCTACATAATGCGTAACCAGCCAAAGAGAGAGAGACAGAGGTAGGGAGAGAGTGCAATTGCCCAGAAGCCCGGTGAGCTAACCCCTCGCACACACTACACGACCTATAATACAATATCTCGGCGTAATTGCGCTAATCGATCCTCAAAGAAAGGGAAACGGTAAAATAAAAAGGGCAGCAACGCGCGTATGCGTGTTTACTGCGCGACCCCACCGTAATTTTAGTTTTCTCTCTCTCTCTCTCTCTCTATATATATATCTGTAATAGAGGATGAGCTTCGGGCGATCGTTTGTTTACGATAATGAAGAGGGGACGCGTGTAAGGAATAAAAGAAAAAAGTGAAATACAGGTATTATCGCGCTTCTTCTTTTTTTTTTTATTTTCTCCCGATTCGAGAACTTTGCGAGCTTTCTTTGAATACAACAAAAATGGGATGACGCGTTGGAATAAAGATTCGCATTGTTGGCGTAGGCTTCGAAGTGAAGGATATTTAGTTTTGGTGCAGATTATTGCAAAAGCGAAATAATATGTATTTAGAGTTTGTATACTAATTTTTATCCGCCCAGAGTGATGAAATTTGTTTGAAAAGTTGCATTTACATCTTTGATGAGTTAAAAATTGTCGGAGTTTAATAATGAAAAGGCTTATAGTCTCAAAGTGTAATCGCATTCGAATAGTCAATTTTCATTTTGCTTTCATATCATTATATATATATAGGCCATAAGTAAGGAATATTTGTATATGTAAATAAAACGAGATGGATTAAATTTTATAGCATTAAATATAGTTTTATTTTATTTTATTTTAGTTTTTTTTTGACGAAAATACATGAAATCCTTAGTCCTTAAGCGGTAAATTTTTCAGTTAAAATGAATATTTCGGGGAAATGTATTGTATCAGACTTTTTAGATTCCTCGGTTCGCCATCAGACAACCAGCCAGCTTGCAGTTGTCGTTCTTGACTGTAATACAAAGAAAATACACTCATTATTATTCAAAACGTATATCACCGTATGAAAAGAACGATTTGTTCGCATTGGCGCTCAATCCGAATGTTTTCAGATTACGTTACAACGCGATAATTATTATATCACAATGGAAAAGTACGATAAAGCGCAAGAGAACGTTTAATCGCAAAATTGTCTTTACGATATTAACAGAATTAATTCGGAATATAATTGATAAAGATGTTATTTGTGAATTTCTCGTTAAGACCAAAATCAATCGCACCAGCGCAAACTGTGTATCCATAAATACGAAGATGTAATACGTTACCTTGAGCTTTGCACGTGTTAAGAGCCTTGGCTAACGTCTCCTGGTTCAGGCTGAACTTGGTGCGGAGAGCGTCTTCGTTGAGCGATCCGTCGGCTTTCATCTGTACAAATCACAGAAATCAGCGAGTTCAATATTATAACGCGACAGGACGATTCGGGCGTTCGGCAAAACGATCGCAAAGGATATCATGCTCAATAATTTACCAGGTTCATCTTCTTCATCATACAGGCGTAATAGCAGTTCTTGTTCTGTTCCTGCTTCTCTGGGACTTTGATGTTCCTCAGGCCATTCATGTACATGGCTGCAAGCAAGTGAAAAGGTTTAGGTTTGAGATATTGCGACGAGTAGTTTTTTCGTTGGGGGATGATTTGTCGGGGATTTACTTACCTGGGTCGAATCCATTCTCGACTAGACAGAGTTTGATTTGCTCTTTGTTGACGTCCTTGATGGGATCGTCCTGTTATCGAACAAAATAATACAAAACGTTTATTTCGGTGTTTTTTCGTAATCTGTATACAAGCAACTATAAAACCGCGAACGCGAAGAAATAGTGCAATGTTCTCGGTACGAAAATAAATTTCCTCGCTGTTTATTAAGAACCAGTGTGAGAACTTGATTGTTTCAGAATTATTTCTAGAATTATAAATCAATCGAGCGCTTATACCACGAGTGCTTAATTCAAATCTAAAGAACTGAATCCCACACGATATGATATACTTTACTTTGAAATACCATCCACGTAATGAAACAATACAATTTCACATTTCGAACGAAGGCAAAAGAACTATAACGGCTTTTCAAGTAGAATCTACATATCCCGAATGC
This sequence comes from Megastigmus stigmatizans, assembly GCA_900490015.1. Classification (NCBI taxonomy): domain Eukaryota; kingdom Metazoa; phylum Arthropoda; class Insecta; order Hymenoptera; family Megastigmidae; genus Megastigmus; species Megastigmus stigmatizans. Next base: position 19,017 of record UELV01078567.1, on the reverse strand, counting down.
TAATAATTAGTAAAATCTGTTGAAATACCGTGCCGGCGGATCAACGATGCAAACCCATAAAGTCGACGTTAAAAAGAAAGAAAAAATAGAAAAGGGAAAAAAATACACACCGCAAGGACTCCAACGAGGCAGACGGCAACGACAACGATGAAGCTCTTCATGGTAATGTGGTTGTGGGGGTGAGAGAGTGTTTGGTATAAACGGGATACACAACGGTAGACTTGTTAAGCGCACAGTTTTCGCAGACTGAATGACGCTCCGCAATCGCCGGCCGTGCTTTATATACAGGCGAGGTAATCAGGGGCTTAATGTTTTTCAATTGATAAATTGTAGTGTTGACCTGAAAGTGGACTCTCCTTTAAGACCCCTAAACTACCCGTGATAAAGCACGATAATGCGTAGGTACTTGCCACAACAAAAGCTCTACTCTTTCTCCCTGTGTATGTGTGGCAACTGCGATGAGTGGGAGAGCTTTGCGAGAGAGCGAAAAAACTTTCCGTGGTGTGTGTATGTGTACAGCGGTGCTTTCGGTAATTGAGACGAGTTTATTGGGTCGCGCTGAAAAATCGCATGATGTTACATCTTGGCTGTTTATGTATCGTGCGATGTTGTTCTTCGTTAGGACGACAATGATTTGCTGTACATAGATCGTTGATTTTTAATTATCGTGCCGTTTTTTTACAAGCATATTTGTTGGTTCGATTAATGAATTTGTATAGGTGGAGAATAGTTTGGAAAAAAGTTCTATGGAAGAAATAATACTGTATTTTAGTATTGAACTGTTAATATTCAATTGATTATCGATTAGGGTATCCGAATCTACTCAATCTGATATCTAAGTTTTTGGAAAAATCTTTTACAATCAATACAAGCATTGAACAACCGTATTTCCTAAAAACTCCACAGCTGATTACAATCAGAAACGAAATGTGCAACTAGGCCATTTCTACTGCATCCCTACTAAGACAATGATTATTTTTATGGTTGTGGGACACATTGTTACCGAAAAATATCAAGAATATGACAGTTTTGTTTACCTAATAGCAACATCCTCAGATTAACAATAATAGTTGAACTCGTGATATTTTCCATTCGACGCATAGTCGTAAACATATTACTGCCGCAGTATCGTATTTATAAGTTTTCCACAATGAATTTATATCCCTTCGGTTACAATTCCGCAATAATATTTTCGCCCGAGCCATTATCGTACTTTTCCGACATAACTTGCAATGGCTCGTCGGGTATAAATTTTTGCGATTACAATTTATTTAAATCCAAGGCCGCCGAAAAGTTGACAGATATACACACACACACACACACATGAAACAATGATGTTTTGCGCTTGCTACGGCTAAACTAGTTTTCGTAAGCTCGAACCGGACCTAATGTGGCACGTAATTTAGAAGGTCTCTTTCACGTTATATTATTAAATTGTACTAGGTCACAAGCTTTGCGAGCATCAAAGAAATCCTCGTGTGCGAAATATAATGAGTTTATTTATGAAAGCGGGGCAGAAAAAAACGTGGAATTATTATTTTAATTGAGAGCCAACAGAGAGAGGGAGAGAGAAAAGACATCGTGTTTCAATGATAAATCGTTAACAATAATGCGACAATCCAATTACGTTCGACGTGATTCGTTATTGTGGTGGCTGATCAAGTAAACAGTCATGGTTTTGGTTTCTCGATATGTTGAAGAAAACATCGGGACACTTTAATTTGAATTACCCACTAACAAAAATATTTGAAAGGGATTAATAGGGAGAACAGCATATTTGAGAAATTACTTTTTTCCTGATGGTAGTTTGCATTTTACATAAAGTATAATAAATTTCATTCATATTTATTATCGAAAAGCTGTATACGATCTCGAATCTCAACGATTCGAACAAAAAATAATGTTGAAGATACGGTTGCAGTTTTCAGCCGAACGACGACGTACGAAGCGGCTGCAAAAGGAGGAGCGAAAGTTCTCGTATAGCTCGGAGTCGGTCATAAGAGAAGGTATAAGTATGTTTTAAGTAGTAAGCACTCAAACTATCATTTTGCATTGGGAAACTGATTGTTACTAGTCAAATCTCAACCTCCGGTGATACGATAATTTCTACCAACACTAACTCGACATAACCTCCTCGATTAATCTCTTTCCGGCCCGAAATTTTAATTTAATTGCAGTCTGCCCATATTTCGTGTTGGTTTGATGTGCAAGTACACATAAAATTTTTCCATTCCTTCAACTTTGTATTATATGTATCAAAACTAGTTATAAGAGGTACAATATGCGGCGATAGCGATTAATGCTATAATAAAGAAAAAACTGAGTGATTTATTAATCACAACATAAAGCGGAAAAAGTAGATTATTTTTTAAAGCGACGATTAATATTAAATTTAATTATGACGATACTTTGGCTGCGCTTGTATAATTATTATCTTATCGTGTTTATGTATATGTTTATATAAAATTATAATTAAACATTTAATATATAGCATTAATACAGATGAAAAAACTGAATCGTTCAGCTTTTTAATCACGCAAACTAAGTTTATTATTCTGTATGTTTCTAATAGAGACATTAAGTATAAATTAATAAAAATTTTGAACTACAACGTCAAATCTCAAATATTAACGTGTATTAAAAAATAGTAGGTAAAACCAATTCGATAACGTCTAAAAAAACATTTAATCAATACAACAAAATCTATCAATTCTAAAAAAAATGCATGCGCGCAGACACATAACTTTTTTGCATTCGCTATAATATAAAATCCTCGGGCAGCTGCAGCGAGAGAGAAAAAAAAAAGAACGAGGGCCACAAAGAGTCACTCTCGCCCAATATAGCGATTAATCGAATAAACAAACAAACTCTCGCCAGCTCCGCGCTCAGCCCATTCAAATAGCAACAAATCACAGCAGCGGCAACGGCGCCGGCTACATCGGAGGCGATAAAAGTTATAAAAACGTTTAAAAAAGTTTGCCACACGAGAACTCTTTTATACACAGACAGACAAACAAACAAAGAGAGTGGCGAGGGCAAAATATATAGAAAGGGTTTGCTTTCGGTAGGTGGAAAACTTTGGCCGTCGCCTCGTGACGACTTGATGAGATAACTTCGGCCCAAGTCTCGTGACTTGGCCTATGTGCACATTTTACGGCTCTGTACATATATACGCGCATATATATTGTGTATAACAACGTAAACAGGGGGGCAAACGGGAAAAGAGGGAATAACACGAATCCGGTGGGCACGCGACTTATGTGTCGCGTGTGTGCTGCCGTTTTACCACCTGCAGCAGCACCGCACTGGTGTATAACGTGTGCGAGTGCAATTAGAGCCGCGTGTCTCACACTCTCTCTCTCTCTCTCTTTGCGTTTTTCTTTCTTTTTCTTTTACGCGGCTCGCCGACGAGCTGCGACGGAATTTCGCACCTATTTGCCCTTTCGCACCCTTGCCGCAACGCGATGGATCGAGTGTACGAAGGAAGTTTTTCTCCTTCTTCTCTTTCGTTTGAGAACGATGGCGAGCTGAGCTGCAGTGGTTCAAAATTGTTCTTTTTTTTTTACTATAGGTATACGTAGATTTTGGTTTCTATTCTCTGGTACATTTTTTGTTGCAATAATAAAAGATCTTTCGTGCGAATCCCATGCCGCAAAGTGCATCATATGAAAAGCATTATTGGAATTAGATTCGCAATGGTAGGGCCGGATCGAGAGTGCTACACAGCAAATATAAATAATTGGAAAGGAAGTGACAAGTGCGAAGGAGGTCATGGGAAGATTTGCGCGCTAATGCCTATAAACGAGGCGCATACGGTGTCGAAGGATGTATATCACGCGCGCTCACTCGGATATGACATCAGTTGCTTCTGCAACGCTGAGTTATACGACTGCCGGCGTTCGCCATCATCCTCGCGCGCATACGAAACGCCCCCGCGATTCGTGCCAACGCCGAATTCGCTATGAGCCAGCTGTATAGCTCTCTTTCTCTCATCTTACATACTCGCGACATAGTTCTGTATTTTCCAAAGTGAGATTTCCTTCTTGCGCGTGTAATATAGGCAAATTTCTTAAATTTCATAATGTAGCTGGGACACGAATTGAAATAACTGTATAATTTTTTTTTGTTTCTTGGATAAATTATATCGACGTATACGTGTTTTTCCAGACAATCGCACTTTTTACGTACAGTTACAGCTTAGTAAAAGGAAGATCCGCAGCTGGAAAAGCTGCACTTCTCGATAGTATTTCCGCAGTCCTGATTAATTTACTGATCCATATACCCTACGATAATCAACTGCTATACACGCATCTAATTGCAGTGCAGCATAGCATTATATTCTTCTGAAAGTATATATACATATATGTATACCTATAGAGCGATTAAAAAGGATCACGTACGCGTCGTTTTACCGCAATATACCAGTGTAGTTAACCAGCTTTTCCGTTTGAGTGAAGGGTTGAGTAGCCCCGCAGGTATATATCTTCAACGCACTTTGCCAGAGTCGATGGACTATGGCGGTCTGTCATTAGCCGGTACAATTATTAAATTAATTAGTTACTCGCTGGCTGTGCTAACGTATTATTACAGACCGTAAATATAGCAGAGTATTTCTTAAGACTAGATCATTTTTCTTTTATATAGTTTTGTGATATTTCAAAGGGGAGATCGCAGTTACAATTGTTTATAGAATACCGAAAAAAATCATCAAATTTATATAAGGATATAGTTTTTCTCTTTTTTTTTAAATAAAATGTGTTTGCATGAATAATTTAAACTATACATATATGTTTATTATGTGAGTATCTTTTTTAATACCTACTCTTTTTATGATTCTAAAACAACAAGCCATAGAATATTGTTTATCTTTGAATTACTGTTGTTCTGCGTAATAACAATAATATATATATATATATATATATATATGATATCCTCACTTCATCTGTAATTAGTTCCCAATGTAACGAGTTCAAGCCGAGGAAGCGCAGCAAACGCATAAGCCAGCGATTACTGAATTAGTCGAAATTACACGGCTAGCCGCACCTAAACACTACACTTGATTCGATCCTAAAAGACACAGCAGCGAGGCTCTTTAATCATCACTTTCGCCTTCCGCGTAAACCAATGACGGCCGCCGACACCATAAGGCTGTGAGAAAAACATCGATGCAAGCCGCGCGCAGTCATCGATCGCAGCCGTAAAATTTTAACGATGAAATACGGAAAGAAAGGAAAAAAAACGTCATCCCCCAGATTCTCCGTATCCAGTTGCGGTAAAAATTGCAAATCGATGGGCTGTGCGCACGTCCATATACATACATAAAAAACGATCATACATTATGTACTCGCGACACAACGATTTTCCTCAGAGTCCGCGACGAGGCAGTTCACTCTCTCTCTCTCTCTCTCTCTCTCTCTCTCTGCGCGATGGAACGCCGACGATTACGCGTCCATCTGATAAGCTGCGAAACTCGCGCGACGCGAGCCTCGACAAGTCTATGTACGTATGTATGGAGGTAGAAAATTGTGCTTTACAAGGGTTAACGCGAGTGGACGAGCTTTTAATCTTTTTTTTTTCTCCCCCTGCACTTACGGCTCGGAAAAGTGTTGTTGCGATGCGAGTTCGTCGTAAAAATTTGCGCGATGGCTATGCCGAGCTGATTGATTGGCTTTATTACTGCGATCTTGTGCGGCTCAAGTTCATATTTTAATATTTCCGATTTATAAAATGTTCAGTTTTACAGGTCTTTATATGTATAAGGAATCGAGTGAGCAGGTATATTTTTCATTTAGGATTATTCGTTATCGAATACAGAAGAATAAGTCCAATTCTTTCATTGATATAAGTTAATTTAAAAAGAAAAAAAAAGAAAATTCTTTATCGAATACAGAAGAATAATTTCAATGCTTTGATTGATATAAGTTAATTTAAGAAAAAAAAAAGAAAATTTATTCACAATTTTTAAAATTTTGATTAGTTTTACTTAAAAAACATAAATTTCATATGTACGCGCATAAAATAACATAAATAAAACTGAAACAATACGACTGAATACAATTGAACTGTATAGATTAATATTGCTATATTGTGATAAAACTAAAGTCTTAAAACCTTGTACTTTATACATTTAGGTAGGAATGTAAAAAATTTTACTAACCATATTTAGTTTCGCTCGAATTTAAGGAATATTATATATGTATATATATAATATAATGAATGCATACAATTAATAGCCAACTTCAAGTCTGTTTACGTGGTTATCATGAATCACATTATTTATCAAAATTTTTTCTCGCGCTCTTAATTATAATTTATAATTATAATTCTATCGAAATATGTTGGTGACACAGCAATAAATCCTTAGTAGAATAAAATGCAATGTCCTGACCAGGACAATTATTCGGATGCGGAAGTTAACGCGGCAATCGACCGTATCCTAGAGGAGGATCAGAAAGAGATACTTGATAGAAAGCGAAAAACTAAGGAACAGAAAACCAGTGGCCAACCCGGAAGTCGTGAGGTATTATCAATGAAAATTTAAATATATTTTCCTCTTGGAAATTTTACAATAATTTCGTGAAATATTCACACATACCTAACCGGTTTTGCAGTGAAATAATGTACAAGATTCGACGAGGTTATGGGCAACGCCATATGACTTTTATTGTTGACGATGATTCAATTGCCTTGATTAAAAAAATAAATAAATAAATAAATAAATAAACAGCACACAAGTCACGTATTTTTGCACACATATAACGTATATGGGCTATTTAAAACAAAACGTAAATGTAAACTCCAAAAAGTAAAAATGGCGCAAAAAAGTAGAAATTTAGTGACTCACCCTTTTCAAAAGAGTAAAATGCCAATTTTACTTTTTATAAAGTGAAAAAAAATAGAATCGCTCTTTTGAAAAGAGTAAAATTGACATTTTAGAAAGGGTAAAATGATTTTTCCCCATTTCATAAGACATAAATTTACTATTTTCAAAAGAGTAAATAAACCTTTTGAAGACTGGAAAACCACTATAGTGGAGCAGAAAAAAATCCTCCTTTCGTTTTAACTTCATTATTATGGGGTTTATGGGGTCAGGGTTGCTGATTATGAAATTTCCAAAAATTTTCCGATATTCAAGCTGGCGGACCTAATAGTTTAAATTATGAAAATATAAGATAACATGCGTCATTTTGTGTCCGCCAATTTGAATTTTGAAAATATAATAATTTTTCCATAAAGAATAATGTCAAAAACATTTTAAAATTTTTTTTCCGGATTTTTCTAGTTATAATTAACTCCAAAAATCAAATTTTCTCAAAGTAGAAAAAATTAGCATTTGCATTATCCTTCCGGGCCGGAAAACCACTAAGTATACTGGAGCGACCTTGGGTCGACCCTTGGCCCTCATTTAAATTACGATATGAGATATCATATTACCCCATTTTCTATGGAGATTCAAAAATCCCAAATGCCAGTCCTCTAAAGGTTAATAAATTTCTACTTTATAAAGGTAGAAAGTGTAGAACCTCGATATCGAATACGACCGACTGCATAGTGTCGCCGATGATGATATTTAAGTCGCTCCATAGCTTTTTGTGTCTAGGTGTGCAATTCGAACGTAGTCGACGTCTAGGTGTACAGGGTCGCCGATAATGGAGTCTAAGAAGTGTGTACCATAGCTTTATGCATGTAAATGTGAAAATTGGTCGTATTCGATTTTAGGTGTAAATGCTAAAATTCTACGAGTGAAAATTTACTCTTTTAGAGTAATAATCCACTCTTCATATCAGCCCTACTGAAAATAGTTCTATTAGAGTCATTAATTCACATTAAAATATAAGCGAATAAGGTATTCTAACCTCAAAATATACGGTTTTCAAAAGTACGTTTATTGATAGATAACGAAAAGTAAATTCACCCCATGAAAAATTTTAATAAGACATTTATTTCCATCTATTATAAGCTAAAATAATTGTAATATTTATTTTTAATAGCTGTTTTATACTTTGGATATTTCAATCCAGGGGAATTACAGATAAAAAGATACGCAGAAGAAATTTTCAAAAAACCGGTTATATTTTAGAGCTAAAATTTTTTTAAAACTTGAAATACATTAAAATATTATATTTCACACATATATCTTTAATTTTATGAAGTATAAGAAAGCTAAAAATAATTTGTTTTTTATTTTTTGTAAGCTGTCCATTGTAAGTTTATTGTTAAAATTGGGTGACAACTTTTGACATATAATTATAATGATATAAAAATAATTTAAATGTTACTTTAGTAGTTAAAAGTATCTATTTATATTAGCAAAACAGATAATCCAAACTTACGATACCCTAGATTATATTTTGTTGAAAGAATTTGATAAGAAAACATACGAGCAATGCTTGGTGACAGCCAGGGAACGTTACATTTCACAATTTAATGAAGTTATTTACAAAAAATTTTCATTTTTAATGGGATTTGGGATTCTAGGACTGAATATTTCCATAAAAAAAACCGTAAAAAATCGCATTTCGGCGCAGCGTAGAAAACGCCTAGATTGCCCGACCCCACACGCGCGGCACACGGGCGTGGAGAGGTCGAAGCGCTTCTCCATACGGCTGATGGAAGCACTGCGCGGCCTGAAACGGCAGAAGGAGAAGAGGACCGCCTGCTCATCGACATCCTCGACCTTCTGTGAGATAGTCGACTACGTGACCAAGAATTTCCGTAGCGACGGCGACATAGACGCACAGATACGCACTGCACTAAAGCGCACCTGCTTGCAGGGGTCGGTATTACAATACACCCCGATCGAAAGAATTCATGCTGCATATCCACACTTAGGCAGCGAGCGAATTAAAAAGCTCGTCATTGTTGCAATATACATAGGTACGTGAAGGACGAGGGATGCGACACGTTCACGCTTATCGGCCCATTCGCCTGCCAAGTGGACAAGACTCAGAAAGCCAATTTGAGCAAATCGTCGCCCAACTTGACGATTGCGAGCTTCAGCTCCAAGACAACCCAGAGTCGCAACGGCAATCGCAGTCCGCCCCGTTGCAATCGGGGCTGTAGAGGAAACTCATGCACTCGCGATACACAGGTCCCGTGATTTTATACCTACCTTTTACCTATACCCACCCTCTATGGCGAGAGAAAAAACATCGATATCCCTTATGTTTCGTATATGTATACCTATAGGAAAGCTTGGATCCCGAAATCTCGATTCCCTCGAGCGTGGAGGAGGATATGCGTCGAGCTAGACACCAACGTAACAGCGAGCAGATACAGCAGCACTCCACTATGAACGACTGCATGAACCACAGCGAGACTATGAATCTGATGAACAACAAGAGGATCTTCGGTGCGCTCGGTAACAATCATCCAGTAGGGTTATCTCCCGAGCACAGTGGACAGTGCACACCCGACCGACAAAGGTATATATTATCGCTGCAAACTCACAGATGCTTCTGATTCTATATATAAAAATTTTGCATTTAGCGCAAAATATATCCTTAAAACAAAACAATCCCCCCCCCCCCCAAAAAAAATAACGTAGTGTCGCTCCTTAAATCACTGTTCGATTAGTCTAGTAAGACAAATGAGCGAGACAGTGGGGACGATACGGAATCCAGCCGATTTGGAAATCGGATTCGGTCCCCCGGGATTCGAGGACGACGACGATTTTGACGAGTCAATAGACATACCGGACGAGGCGGATCAGGTGAACGACGAGAATGACGAGGACAACGAGGACGTAGCCGACGAGGACGGTGCATCGGATGACAGTGCCGTACGTCAATTGCACTTCAAGGATGGTAGGACGGCCGACGAATCGCGCGATCGCGAGCTCAAGAGGTGGATAAGGAACTGTAGACGCGAGTGCGCGAGACGGGCACAACGGGGCGACGATCTGTACGACAAGTAAACGAGAACGGTCTCAAAATCCCGATCATCGATTATGGGGGTGGCTCTTTGTAAATTTTTTTTTCTTTTTTCCTTTTTTTTTATAATACATTTTTCACGACCATGAAAATAATAACACATATATATATACATCGATTTACTCGTTTATACAATAAAAATCGTATAGAAAAAAAATTGGGCGTGGGTTTTATTTATACTTTGTGCGCACCATTTATATATGTATATATAAACAACAATCTGAAACGACGTTTTTTTCAACAATGGATGATACAAAAAAAAAGATTCACGTTAGACCAGGACAAAATGTCATAGACGGCATAAACTCTGTGTGTGTGGGTGTATATATTTATATATACATAATATACACAAAGACGCCTGTTGTATCAACACTTTCGCTTGACCGGGGGTGGCGTATCGTCCTCGAAGTGGTCGCGTTTCTTGCGACTTGCTTTCTCCTTCTCCTTTTTGAAGAGTCCGAGATCCGAGGAGACGCGAAACAGCGTACCCTTGTTGTCGGCGGGCACCAGCAGACCCAACATCGTGCCGAACGTCAATATGTCGAAGATGCACTTCTCTATACACTTTTTACCTGCATGCGCGCGAACCCCAAAAGGAACGATCTCGTTAATATTTAAATTGTGCTTCGTCGGTATTGTTGGATCGCGGTTATAAATGACGTACCTTCGTCGGATGGTAGTTTCGTGTAGGGAAAGGTGTAGTCGTTTTCGGGTATTTTCATGATGTGCTGCTCGAGTTCGGTCTCGCAGTCCTGCTGGTACCCAGACCCGGGATAACGGGCACGTTTGCGCGTGCGCAGCTTGCGAGTTTGGCGCCGCTGCAGTCGCCGAAACTGATTGGTCGCATTGCTCTTCTGCTTTTTCACTACGCCGCGATTCGAGGCCCGTTCGAGATATTGGTAGACCAGCTCCGATATAGTTGGCCTGTGCATCCTTCTCTTGCTGATTCTCATGCCTATTCGGCTCTTATGGATCGTTCTTCGAGGTGCTTTGCCTTTCTGATGCACGAGATTTGGTGGATCAAGTGCACGGTACAATTATATATATATGCAAATTTAAAGCATACCCGTACCGAAAACTTTCCCCTGAAATCTCACCTGAGATCTCATGCCAAAATCTCATGTAATTTTTTTTTGCACGTTTTAAACCATTGTTTAATGGTCGATTAATGACTATTTTTGAAAAATTCGAACTTGGAAAATTTTTGAAAAAAGGAATAAAAATCATCTGTCAAAATTTTTCAACAAGTTTAAAGTTCGAATTTTTCAAAAATAGTCATTAATCGACTAACAATGGTTTAAAACGCGCAAAAAAAAAATCATTACATGAGATTTTGGCATGAGATCTCAGGTGAGATTTTTCAGTAAGGATGTGTGCAAATATATAAAATCTGGTGGATCGTTGTTATATTTTTACCTTTAGTTTTTTCTTAATACGTTTTTTAGGTTGGTGCTGATCGATATATTGGGTCTCATGGCCCAGTTGAATTCTCACGCGCTTTTTACGATTATTTGAAACCATTGTTTCGCTACGTTTATTACTCGACTATTGTCTTGTCTGTATAAGATTAATACAAACACATAAATTTTATTTAATTGTAAAATACTACACTCTTTAATTTAGACATGACGATCCCATAGACTAGGACGAACAGACGTGATAACGTGAAATTTTCTGTTGGCGTGAAAACAGCTAAATACTGATTTTGTTTTGTCGATGCACACCGATTCACAACCGTACTTACCAGATAATATTCTAAATATATAGTGGATTTTCTTTAGCTTATTACAGAATAATGTTTATGAAAGTATAATAGCCTCGGAACTTTTTTGAATAAATGATATAATTTAAATTTACAAATTCTCATTTTCAAATAAACTAATATTGCACGCACATGGTCAATTTTTTCTAAAAGAAAATTTTTGTGAAATAATTGTTTTGTGTTAGAGTATAACTACCTATTTTAAATAATACAATTCCTAAAGATATTGTAAAATAAAATAAAACGATACAAATTAGTCGGACTAAAGTCAGTATTGAACGTTGTATTAAGAATTTTATGCAGATCGATTACCTAAGTATATTTAACATTTTGAAACTAAACGAATTTCGCGCTACAACGATTTGTAAGGGGTGCAAGTCGGTGCAACCAATAAAACCGGTCTATGAGTCAGTTATCCGTTATACCTATAGGCGGAGCTTAGATAAGCAGAATAAAAGCATATATACCTACCTACCTACCTACATGCGCGTACAACTACACAGCGAGTATATCTATCGGTGATCTATCGATATTACAGTACATAAAATGCGTCGTCTGTTTTTCCAGCTATGGCGCCCCTCGCGACTGTCAAAACAAATCAATTAATCGCATAATGTCGAATAAGGTATGGATAATTTCATTTTACTTTATTTTGACAAAAAATATTAGTTCTGGATATTATCGATGTAAAAAGTAGCGCTTAAATTAGATTAATTAACAGTGTTTCTTTAAACTTTATTGATGTTAACCTAGTTTGTATACAAAACTAATGTGGCTCATAGCCGATCGAGTTTCAACGTATTTATGAAGGCAAATTTATCTTTTGAACGAATATTCTGTTTATAGGGAGCGATTAAGAAGACAACAGAACCTAAAATTTTATTAAAAAGTCAATCTTTGCACAAAGTTAGAACACGTACATCCAGTCAAGGTTACAATGAGGCTGAGGAGAAAGCGGAAAGGAAAGAAAGGAGAAGGGAACCACAAATAATAGATGCAAGAGCTGTTGGTGATAGAATATCAAAGACTGGAAGTGCTTTAATGAGTAAAAATATTTTACCCGATAAAAATCTATTGAAACTTAAAGAATTAAAAAGAAATGGCTTGTCAACATCAAGATCGAGTACTGATGAACCTGGGCATACCTCGAGTAGTACAAGAAAACAACTGCCATCCAAAACAAGATCTGAAACTACAAAATTTAGCCATACCGACAAACCTAAAACTAGTGCAAGGAGGGTCACCAACGAAAGAATTTCACCACAGTATAATGAAAAGAGGGGAGTAAGTACTGTATACGTTCCAAAAGATGCAGCTAGTAAATTAAGTAGTATGGCAAAGTCATTAGAAACGAGAAGAAGTAAAGAAAAGCTTTCAACATCTAAAAGCTCTGAAAAAACATTGCCAAGACATTCTTCAAGGGAAAGAAGAAGATCACGAACTCTAAGTCCAAGTGAGGTTAAAGTTTTACATTCAAAAATTAACAAAACGAAATCAGAAAGTTCTAAAAAGATTAAACAAGCAGCTGCAGCCAAGGTTGAAAATAATAGTGATGATGACCATCATCATGAGGATGATTTTGAGGTATGTAAAGTTTTAATTTTACAAAATTAAGCCTTAAACTATATTCTATCTTCAAAACATAGCAAGTTAAATATAAATAAAGCTTTAAAATAGATATTGAATGTTCAGGATTATGAGTCAGATTTTGAAGAATACAGCGGAGCATCACAAATTATCGAAGAAACAGATAATAGCATATTAAGCATAGATCTGGAACCAATCATATTGCAGACACAGGAGAAGGTTGGATATGAAGTTATTTATAAATGAATCATCATATGAAAATTTTAAAATAATTTTTATTTTTAGAAACGAACTATAAATAGTGCATATGTTCGTAAAGTTGAAGAGGAACATATGCTAGATTCTGGACATTACGAACTAGCCGAAGCAAAGAAAAGAGCTGCTATGGTAGAATCATTGATGGCCAATCGAATGAAAACACCACCTCCTCTGCCAGAAGCTAAACAATCAGTTAATCAGTCTTATAGGTTCGCAATAACCAATATTAAATACCAAAAAGAATAAATTTTTGTTCAGCACAAACGTCTTATTTGTTTTATTACAATTTTAAATGACTCATTAGTAAAACAGATTTTTTATTGTTAATAGGGATGAAAAACAGACTGAAACCAAATCTTTACCTTCATCGACTGATGAAGGTTTTGAAGATGCACGTTCAGGTGATTTTGTTAAATCTCCACCAGTATCACAAATTACATTTACAAATACTGAAAAACAAAAGCAGGAAAAAGTGATTGAAGTGAGTTCTCTCAAATAATTTAACTATAATTGCAAAAAATTTTACAGTTCTTCAAGTTTTAGAAATAATTTAATTTTCATATATTGTATCAAAAGTATTTGATGTCTAAATCTGTGTACATCTAGAGTTACAAAATTTGTATATATAAATATTGTCCTAGGAACCACCAAAAATTCTAACAAGGGGTCAAATATTGATGAACATGATCAAATTAGATACTGTTGAGTGGTCACTATATGAGTCAAAGCCAATGTCATATGATGAATTTATTCGAAGTTACGGAAAATTAAATACTCAACAGGTTTGTAACTGTTTCATTGTACATGTACAAATTTAATAACATCTCAACTGTATTTTAGATTTCTACACAAACAAATGAAGATAATCTTGATGCAGAAGTTCAGACTGATAAAAGTGAATTAGAAAATAAATGGACACAATTTCCAGTTGCATGTAGAAATAAATTAAATACAATTGAAGATATAAGACTGTTTAAAATGGAGCATATTGGAGTTGGCAGTGATAAACTAGATAATGTGTCCCTAGCTAGTCCATCTTATGATATATTGAAACTTAATGAATTTTTAAGCAGAGCAGGAAAGGTTGTATTAGCTTTATTAGAAGAAAAAGAATTTGGAGGAAATGTGCTCCAAAATGAAACACATGAGTTTCCCTTCAGTGAAGGTTTTATTAAGCTTTCAGTCGGTTCATTATCCTTCTTATGTGGTAGACAAGTTACAATGCTACAGTATTCAGATATCAACAGTAAGATTCTTATGAGCATTCATGCCCCAGCTAATGAGGTATAATTACAATTATTTTTTACCTGTAACACCTAAGATTTAAAATAATAAATTAAGATTAATTTTTTAAAACTGCAGCAAATCGAACCATCAAGTAAACAGGATTACATAATGGATTGCTGTATCGGTTGTGTTTGGAACGTAAATGAACCATCGAGGCCAATAAAACTGTTTTATTCCCAAAGCCCAATAAGAACTTGCTGTTTTCATTGTACAAATAATAATATCATTTTCGCTGGACTTCAAGATGGGTACGTTTAATTCTTTGATTTATTGTATAAATAAAAAATTCGTGTAGAGACAACTTAATGTTATTTAATAAGTAAAAAAACTAAACGCCAAATTTTTTTATTGTTTACATTGATTCTTTTAGCTCTATTTGTATATGGGATTTGAGAGAAGAAGAAACATGGCATCAAAAAATAGTTGACAAAGTCAACGAAATGGATTGGGTCATACGTAGTGCAACCTATACAACGGCCGGAAATTGGGAACTCGAGGCACACACGTCCTCGATAGTATCAATCCGAATTCTATCAAAAATTGGACAAGAAGAATCAAAGAGTTTTAACGACAAGTTTGTCACCATTCAAATTTGTAGTCTGGATGAAGAGGGGCGTTTAATTGTTTGGAGTGTTTTACGCAATCTTACTCTTAACTCTGACGATCTTGGCTTAACGCAATGGGGCAAGGTGACTCTAGTCAAAAGCCAGGAAGTGCCTTTATTCGTAAAAAAGAGCGAATCAAACAATATTAAAAAAGAATTTGTCGATATGAATGTTGACAACGTTGATTGTAACAATTTGTACTTAGCAACTAATGATACAAATATTTTATATGCAAACTGCATGGGTGGAAGAAATACCACGCCTTATTATAAGATTAATGAAATGGGTAAATCATTTTACACTGTGTATCTTTATATATTTTATACAAGTCATATACTATTGATAAATTTAAATTCCAGACTCTTGTGGTAGCACAACGTGTATCGAAGTTTGCCCATTTAAACAATCTTATTTCTTTGTATGTATAATGTTTTGTTATTCATCTAAATACATGAAATTTTTCATTAATAAAACGTTAACTTTGAAAATGTACAGGCTGGATGCAATGATGGAAGTATTAGACTGCACTCTTTGAAAATAGAAACTCCACTTTTAGTATTAAAGGATGATACTAGTTTTGCTGGAATAAAAAGTATTCAGTGGTCAAGGTCAAAGCCATTAACAATTTTTGTTTTAGATGAATATTCCAGGTTTGTTGAAATCCAAATGATTTTGTCATTCTATCCCTCTTTATCAATTAGTAATTTTAAATAAATGTTTTCAGAATCGTTGTATGGGATTTAAGTAATAGTGATATTTACCCAACACATACAGTTTCCACTAAAAGTTGGGGCTACGTTAAGTGTATGAGATTATCGCCTTGTAATACAAATAGAGATATGTCAAATCAGTACTTAGTGAGTATACATAGTTTACATCCAGATGTAACAAAATTATAACATTAAAAACTAATATTAAAAATTACTTAGGCTCTCGGAACTGATACTGGAAACGTAGAGGTTCATAAACTGAAAAGCAGCTTCTACTATTCGCAGCAGGAAGACATGCTGCAAGAAATGAACAAATTTCTCCGATACGTATCTATTTTGTAATTCTAAATAGAAGTTTCTTCTCTCTTTTGTAGTTCAATGACAATCTCATTTTAATTCCAACGATTTAAAGACTGCAACTTCATCACATTCTAAGATGTTCTAAGTTTAATTTACACCAAAGATTATTGTGTTAAACGTTGAATAGAGAAAGTTTTTCACTTTTATTGATTTTTCAACGCAATCGTTTATACTTTAAAACGTGTTATCTTATACAAAAAAAAATATAATCTAAGACTAGAGAAGTAGATCTGAAATGAAAAATCAAGTAATATGAGGAAATGTAGGAAACGAATATTTTAAAATTATCGAATGGCCAAACTTTCACAAGCGCCTTAAAATATTTTATTGAAACGTAATACAAAAGTTTAACCTATTGTAATATCGATCCGTCCACAATTGTACTTTCAACATAATCTTGTATAAATAAATATAATTAAAATAGTTATTAAATTACATAATCGTTAAAAAGTGTGCATAGAATTTTTATTCCCCTTTTCAATCTTACAGTGTGATCTTACAGAATATCGTTTTGCCTTGACCGAGTGCAATGTAAAATGTCAAAATGCAGCTACAGTGTATGTATACAAAGGTAGCTGTTTTATTTATGTTACTGTACCGAGTTAGCTATTTTTACAAGCTTTTCCATTTATAATAAATATTATAATAAATTATTGTAAAAAAATTTCATCATTATATGAGTACATTTTTCTGTTCATTTTTATAGTTAAACTGTTTCTCTTGCACATTTTAAATAGAATTTTAAGTATTTATTACTAAAGTAGATTATGTCCAAGTTCGTTCAGACATCCGAATTTTGAAAGGGATTTTTTTTGATATTCGCAGATTTTTCATGATCTTTTAGAGAAAAGTTGCATTTTTCGCTGACACCCAACTGTACACGTAAATTATTTAAAAAAATGAATTCACTATCGAATTTCTTGAAAGGATTTTTTTCTTAAAATAAATAATTTCTTATATTTTAGATTATTGGCAGTTTCTGAACATTTTTCCAAAGATGTAGATCCTTAAGAATGATCCGCAAGCGTTTTCAAAATCAATTTGGTTGTTCGAAATCACTCGATCTTCGGCTATATTTAGTCAATTATTCAGCAATATTATCATTATTAAATAACACTAAGAAAATATATTTCAACTTGGTGATGAAAATGCTTACAACATTTTGCCTCATTTTCCATTAACACCCAAATACAAATTTTTTCCCGAACTTTTCATGTAAACGATTTGAAAAGGTTTTGCAAATACAGTCATTTTGATTATTTAAAATCTCATCTTTTAAATAGATCCTCACCAAAATTTATCTACGTGTCAATTGAAAAAAAGTAATTTTTTTGCTTATTTTGGTATTTCATTCATTAAAAGCCGAGATATTGAATTTTGCAGTGTATGAAAATTCTTTGCCATTAAATTTATTACTTTCATTATATTTTAAGTTTCGATTTCATTAAAATTATACGATCTTTTAAAATCGAGATAATGGAGTTTGAAGTTTTAATGTAATGTTAATTTTAAACTTACCTATAGAAATTCATCATGTTGGCATAAAACTCGAAAATATCAGAACATAATTTTTTTTCTTCAAACCTCGATATCTGGGGTCAAAAAATCGTACAGCTGCCATTGAAAAAGGAAGTAAAGCTTAAAAAATAAAGTTTATAGTGAAATTGGTTTTTATCTAAAAATTTTCCGTCGAATCCTACCTATACTCAGCAAGTGTTTTGGGTGTATGACACTGTTTCCAATGCTTAGAGTACAATATCTCGTCTTCTAATAAATAAAATTGAAAAGATCCATCGAAGTTTTAAAAAACAGATATCAATAACACGTTTTATCAAAATTATAGTAATCAAACTGCACATTTTCGAACTTAAAATAGAGTTCTTGAAAAAAAAATCTCAAAAAATCACACTTTTTTGGAAAATAAGCTATTACTTTTTTAAATCGATAGGGATAAAGCCAATTCTAGGGACTTGTATTTGAAAGATGCGCGAGCTTTGAAACTATCGAGAACACTGTATTAGGAATTTTCTCGAGTGCGCAGTAAGTATACGTTCGCATAAAAAATTATTACCCATCCTGTCTATAGGGGAAGATGGGGCATGGTGAGCCTGGCGGGTCAGTTGGGCATTTTAATATTAAACCGTGAATGATTGTTTGAAAACAAATAGTCACGAAAAAGTATAAATAGATATATTAGTTTCTATATCTGAAAATTTGAAATGAAAAAAAAAACTGTTTTGACTTAATTTTATAAAGATTAAATTCGGAGCAGTGAAAAACCAATGGCTCCATTTTTCAATTTGCTGCATAAACATGAGTACATGTCAGATCGGATTGAAACAAAATGATTTTGAAAGTTTGACTCTTAAACTTTCAAGTCCATTTTTATTTTTTCGATAAATATTTTTAAAATATGTAAAATATTCATTTTAAAAATCGTTGTAAATGGGGCACGACGGGCACCAGGGAGGGGCACGAAGAGCACACAGCGACGCGGCGGTTGGCAACGACTGTAC
>UELV01078500.1:245-11445 GCA_900490015.1 Megastigmus stigmatizans | reverse complement strand
ATCATTTCTGACCGATTTGATTCTTCTATACAATGTTGAAAGTGGGCATGAGCAAACGTGCACATTTGACGTTAATGGGTTAAAAGCTAAACTCGAAATTGTACATATAATGCTTTTTTTTATTTTTTATTAAGTTTAATTATAATAAATATATACTCATATTAAACTTAACTCATTGAGTCTACCAGGTTATTTTCCTTCTAGTACTATAGATCTATCCTAACCTCCATCCACTAACCTTGACTTCCTGAGCATCCTAGATGGAGCGTCCCGATACGTAATTTAAATAGTAATTTTTTTCCGTCCACCACGCAAACACCTCATTACAACGTGTTACTTTCCACAGAAGCATCGATTCCATCGCATGCATTTTTCCCATGCGCGGTGGCATGAAAGTGCCATTCTTCTTGGACAGAAAGTTCGCACAAAGGCATTATAAAATTGATAAAAAGTATTTGTTAATAATAATTTAAGGCTTTAATGTTTCTAATTACTTTGTTAATAAACAAAATTTTGTTACTTCGTATATAAATTTTTTACTACTTTGTTTTGCCACAGTAGAAATGATATAAGAATAATCAAAATTCACATCATTATAAAATATTAGTTTTTTACAACAGTTGCAGAAGTATGCATTAAAGTTTTCTACAATTATCGAATGTACTAAGCGAATAAGTGCGGGCTTTTGGATTCGGAGGACGGCTTAGTACAGTAGGTATCGCACACACACATATGCGTACACTTATGTATAGCTAGGGTTTCCCGGCTGCCTGTGTGGTCTGATTTGGCTGCCCACGCATACACATCTGTGCTTGACCGTCTCTATCGGTATTAACTAGTATAAGCAGACGGTTTTCCCTCTCTTTGTTACCGCAGTAATTTATCTCCTCTACTTTTATCAAATTTTGATCTCGCTGTGAGAGTATAGATCAGTTCTGTGTGAGAATTTATATTTATAACCTTATAGAGAAAGTGAGTTGTGATCATAAAAAGATAGTAGTAAGTTTTGCATTCACATATATTGCTAAAACTGTTTAACACATATTTGAAACCAATCTTAAACAATATAGAAAATTTTAATTTGTCAAAACTAATTACAGATAGATTGGAAGGTACAATACAGTCACATGATGTTCACATTTGTAAAAGACTTTTTATAATATTTTTTTAGTGAATCTCAGTGTACCGCGCTGAAGGGAGTGTAAGTCGCAGGCTCCACATCTTGCCTCGGCTCGAGGCGCTGTTTGCGCTCGCGGTGCTCTCTCCTGGATGCTTGAGTTGCTTACGCGCTGCTGCTGCTGCTTGACGCGCTGCGTGTAGGTGCCACTAATTATTTCACGCTGACCTTTATGGTAAAATGAGTCAAAACTCTTTCGGTGGGCTAATTTATTTTTTTTTTATTTTGAAGGATGATTATTCAAAATACTATTTCGTGTGTTTTCTTAAAGAAAAAACCAATGTTTTGGAAGCTCTTCAAAAGTTTTATGTCGATGTTCGAGCTCTTAATCGAAAAGTATAATAGATTTCATTGAAAGTAGAACTGGTTTTCCTATAACTGTGTTGGCTTTTTCATGAGCATTAATAAATTTATAATTTAGAAATTTACTGTTAATTATATGTATATTATATAAACATTACCGATCCTAAGATCAAAATGTAAATAAATATTTCTTTTACGTTCATACCTTTAATATAGATGCTGCTTCTTCGTGAGATATTTTGAAGAAATCGATTCCGTCTACACTTTTGATTTCATCTCCCACACGTAATTCCCCATTAATTGAGGCTGGTCCAGCATCTAATATATACGAAATAAATATTCCTTGATCGTTTTCTCCTCCCACGATATTAAAACCCAGGCCAAATGGTCCTTTCCGTAAAGTAACAGTTCGAACATTTCTGCACATAAGGATAAAAGATTAGATAAAATCTATGTTTCATGTACCGCGGTCAATATTTAGACTTCATTAATATATACTAAATTCAATTTCGCTAAAAGAATATTCTTACGAAATTCGTTAAGAAATTTGAGTTCATACCGCATGTAAAGTAACTTGCTACTGATGAGTGGTTGCATTTTCAAGAAAATTGACTATCATTAACATGAATAGTCGGAATTTGTTAAACTAAGCTTTAGTATGTTGGACTAATTTTCAGAAAATATACAGTCGTGAATTCATCAGCTCAGAAAGTTACCGACCTTATCGTCTAACATGTACCTAGTAGTATCCCACCCAAACATTAAACATTCTAAACATTTGAACTCTTGGAGTAAATTCAAGGAAGTATAAAACACCGTGAACAGAGCCACTTGGAATGTACACCGGTCATTGTACTGTCGAGATTGCAAATAATCGTCGAGCGTCTAACATCCAAGTGTTTAACAATCACGCAAGCAATGCATTTATTTGACTGATCAAATTTTGGTTCCCCATCTGCAATACTTTGCAGAGTACTCAGAAATTCCTGCAATATTTCTCCCGCTGCCAGTTTTGCCTCCCTTTGGGCTTATGTATTGTTATTCTTTATGCTGGGGCGAAGAACCAAGTACAACTCTAGCTTAATTACATTGTTTTTACTTATCTCTGAGTAGAAATTTTTCGAAAATAAGGGACGAGTCATTGGTAGTCTTAGCAGAAACTCAGTTAGATTTGTTAACCAACAATGATTTTAGCTGCTGAAAATTCACTGTGATAAAGAAATTGAAGAAATCATTAGAAGCGCGATTAAAAATCAAGTCAGTAAGCCGATCTTAGCTTCCACTGCCGCCATTGATAAATCCAACTTTAAAAGCTGAAAGGAGTGTCCGTGTGTAAAGTATGCATATGGGAACGTAAAAACTTTATTAAATTTATATTTATGGAAGAAAACACTTAACACCTGTTAAAATAAATAATATAAGGTGAAAAATTGTATTATATCTACGTACTAATAATTTTCACTATGCAATCTAAATTAAAATAATTAAAATTTTTTTTAATAAATAAAATGCTTTTATTTTAAGAACAGTGCATATAGGAGCAGCCATCAAAAACCAGGCACCGGGTGCACGCGGCGCATTTTTCGAAGAAAGGTACTCTTTTCAACTCACTCATAAACGAACGGTAAGGCTCTCAGAAAAAATCTAAAGTTATAGATCGTTAGATTTTTTCTCACTCTTTCAGATACTCTAACTATATTTTACCAAAATGCTTTTTTAAATTCCGAAAATTGTATTAAATATTTGCAGCAATTTAAAAACTTCTTTCTTTTTCGAAATAACTTTTTATATTCAAAAGTACAACTCTTAAACTACAAATGCCTAACATTGTGTTTCTATTGTCTTGCTTGTCGTCCAGGTTATAGTAGCAGCTAGACGACTTTTGCCATTTCACAGAGGTGAAAAGTTGGCAGAGCGATAGACTGCTAAAGAAAAAGAGATGCTCGGGGGCTGAATCATATAACTCCTCTCGGCCGAAGGTCGATTACATCCAGCATCTATTATCTGGGTTTGTTATAGCGTTTTCTTTTTTTTTTTGTAACTAATTAACCCGCCTGTTATGATTACTAATAAAATCATAAAATCTTCGGAATTGAAGTTGGTTTGGTTTTTTCGGTAACGAGTTATTGACATCTCTCATATACTTGTTAGCATTCATTGATAAATAATATAATTGACGGTTTGACAAATTGCCAAGACGTGATTATAATTTATGTTTGATAGTATAGTATAGTAGGTAATGGTAGCAAGTCTTTGAAATAAGGAGAATGCAATAGGCTTTAAGAAGGAAATTTTAAGATAAATTAATTGAATTTTGGGTAAATACGATTGATCTTTGAACAAAACGTAAACCTAACTAGTTAAATATAAATAATTATTTTTTACGGTTTTTCATTTTCGTTTTTCCTTTCTACAATTTTTTCTGGTTTTAAGAGCCCTATTAAAATGTACAGTTTAGAAAAATTAAGAAGTTTTTCTTAATATTTTAGGGCTTCTTAGTTTTCTCTGTATATTACAATCTAATGACTAAGACCTTGTTGTTCCTTAGTAACTGATTTTCGATAACGTAGTGCGGTTTTATCGCGTTGATGTTGATGCGTTTTGATAAACATTTCTTTGTTTTCTAACGTTCTGTACGAGTTATCTGGTAGCTGATACTGTTCTTCTTGTTGCCTATAATGTGTGTCATAAAAGGGTAGAATGGCTTTCTTCCTAATTTCATTATATTTTTCTATTGTATCTGTATCAGGGTCTATTACATGCTTGTGTAATTCTTTAGAAGGTTCATTTAAGAGAGCTAACATAACGGTATGTAATTTGCGGTGGAATAAATACTCTGATTTTATATTAGAATAGCGGTGGTCATCAGATTTTTAACCTTTCTCTTGGGTTCTGATCCACAAGTATACTTAATTTTTTCTTCAAAGTAGAGTGTAAACTTTCTATTGGCCCGTTAGTAGTGTGTTTATTAATGGAAGTTTGATGTTATTCAATTTTATGCATTCTACAAAGTTCTTTGAATACATTTGAATTAAATTCGCTTTCATTATCTGAAGTAATTTTGTCTGGAAAGTTATGCTGTGAGGAAAGTGTCGAATTTATGTTATAGTACTCTGTAACATAAATTCGCACTTTACGCACGTTTTTTTATGACAGAAATAGCTGATTTTAAGACAGTATTACAACGCTAACTTTACACCATGTTAACCGCCGCAGATTACAGAGCATGTACGTAAGCTGCGCACTACGCTGTACCGAGCCAATTGTGTGTCAAAATATATTCAGCAGCGAGGCTATGAATCGCGACATAAATTCAGTATTATGATGTTCGATATAAAGCCAGCCTAATCAATCAGAATTGAGAACACCCGAATTTGGCTATTACTTTATTTGTGCACATTTAGATTAGTAATAAAACTAAGATTTTATAAGTACTAGCAAAGATGAGTTGAACATATCATCTGTAATACTGCATAAATATCTATAAGTAAAAATATGAGAATGCGAGCTATTAATTTGTGTTTGTACTATAGAAAGTTATATTTTTTTTAATTGAAAAACTAATTTAGATAGTGACTGTAACAAAATGAATTCAGATAAGTGACTCTAGTGATGATTGTGGTAATAAGATTATATCAGAAAAAATTAAAGAAGCAGCAAGACAGTCTTATTAAATCTATTGCCAGATGTATCCAAACAATTGTATACAGTAACTCATAACAAGTTAGCGAGGATGTTATGCTTGTTTACTTCCATGAAATCTTGAAGGCATATGCAGCACCAACGTTATGGTCTACGTATTCAATATTGAGGACTTCAATTAATAACTTTGATCAAATCGACATCAGTAATTATAAAAAACTAATATATTTCCTAAAGCAAAAAATTCCAGAGATTAACCAAAAAAGTCCCTTGTTTTTATAAAAGATAAAGTATCAAAATTTTTTAATGAAGCATCGGATAATATATATTTATCTACAAAAGTAAATAAAACTTTGAAATACGTCTAACTATTACTAATAAATTAATTATTAATAAACTTAAATTATTTACTTTCAATAATTTATTATGTAGCTCTAATTTTTGACATTACTGGTGCAATTAGAAGGAAAGAATTTGTAAATTTGAAAGTCAGTGATGTTGCAAAACTGTAATTTCAGTTTTCTCAAATAAATTTCAAAATACGATTGTGGAGTCAAGTTTCCTTATCGATGTTCATGTTGATGACGTTTCGACGATTTTTTATCACCCTTTTCCAGTCTTATTGTCATGATTCATCAATATTCGTCTATATATATTGATGAATTATGACAATAAGACTGGAAAAGAACTATAAAAAATTGCCGAACCGTCGTCGCCATGAACATCAACAAAAAAAAATTATCTCGTTACACAACCGTATTTTTAAATTTATTTAAAGAAGCACAAATAGTTCTATTCCTACGGCAGCTTCATCTAAAGAAATTGTACCTACGTGAAAATAAAAATTCCAGTTGATTATATGGCAGTGTACTTTTAAAAGTTATTCCTATTAGAGTAAAATGTTTAAAATCTACTAAAACTATTTATAATTTTTTTAGATGAACGACCTGCAGTCAAAATTATAAATAAAAAAGTATCACTTCTTGTTGATGCGAAAAACTAGCGTAAACATCACACTAATGAGGGAGAGAAAGAGAGAAGCGATAGCAATTTGTAATGAAAAAATATCTGTTGAAATTCAAAATGCCACTGCTTTTTTTTTACTTAACAACATAATTGTAGTTAACGATTTAGCCTTACCTTTGCAAAGCAAACCCCTTTAAAACAACTACAGACATTTTAATAGACCAAGATCACTGTAATTTGATAATCAATGTTTGTTACGTTGGTCAATTCATGAAAAAATTTCAGTGAAAATATCGAACAATTTATATTCTTTAAACCAAAATAATTATTTAAACAGCTGCTATACGGTGACTCGGTCGGTAGAGCGATGGACTGGTAGTCCGGCGGTCCCGGGTTCGAGCCCAAATCTCGGCCGATTGACACGAGCACCTCTGTAAAAATATTACATGTTCTTTGTTTACAAACACACTGTAGACCTCCGTCGCTGATTAGCACCGCGTGGGAGTATAAATAGAGCGACGTTAAAATAATAATAAAAAAAAAAAAACAGCTGCTATATCGAAAATTGCAATATGAATCTTGATTAGGTTATAAAACAATATTTTGATTTAGACGATTATCCGTAATTATTTTGTCATATGTAACTCGCGATAATAAACGCACTTTAAAAATTTTAGAAAATACTAACCTTCGCGTTATTGTAATTTGAAAGGTAAGCTTATGGCGAAAACACGAACATACTATTATATATTTTCTTGCAATAGAATAAATGTCTTAAACCGACTTAGACTTTTAGAATGAAAATTTGACTGTGATCCACAGAACGCTGAAATATTGTATAAAAATGAACCGTCTTATCGAAGGAAGTTTAGCAATAAGCGCTGAGTCCATACCTAAAAAGACGGAATTGTATCTTCCTCATTTCAGAGACAAGAAAGCAAATAAGCCAGGAAATGTTCGATTAATTTTCGACGCAGCTGCTAAATCTAACTCAGCTAGTTTTAATGATTTATTGTTGACTGGTCCTCATTTTCATTAGGAGTACTTATGTGATTACGACAAAAAGTAATCGCAGTTAAAGGAGACATGAAAGATATTTTTTTGAAAATTAAAATTCGTAAAGAAGATCAAATCACTCAGAGATTTTTATGGAGAGGCAATGGTAGCTCCATTGAACCTCAAGAATCTTTAATTACTTCTCTTTTTTTAGGTCTAAATAATCTCCGTGCTTTGGACGATTTTCTCGAAAGCTATGATGCTGAGTACGAAGTAAGTGAACAAATTTGTCAACTTATTGAGATAAACAGCGCTGCTAATTGGGAAATGTACGGTTGGTTCAACAATGAGTCAAATTTATTAAGTTCGATTAAAAAGAAATCAAACGATTCTATCGATTTAATCGCAGATGAAAGCAAAGAAAAAGGTATTAGGCTTACAATGACTGACAAAAACTCATACATTAAATTTTAATTTGAAACAAAAAAAATTTTACCTAATTTGCCAAATAGCATTCAAAAACCTAGCGTAACAGAAGTTTGAAATTAAAAACGACAAGCTAAAAACTTAATATAAACTTTTAAAGCAAAGTTATCATGAATTAAAGGAAGAAAAGAAACAGGACATTAGAAATGATGATCTTATAAAGGAAACCCAGGTATTGGACTCCAAAATACAATAACTTACATTCAATAATAAATATCTGCAAGAATTAAATAAAGAAATACAGGAAATGAATGAAATCTTGAATGACTTAAACAAAGTACTAAAAGAAACGAATGGTTTGCTTAAAGCAAAAATGTACACTCAACCATTAACAGATAGTTTCACGCAAGCATATTCTCAAGCTACGAAGTCAGAAGGTAAAGTGACGCGAAAAAACACACCGAGTATTATTATTAGACCTAACGATAAGGAAAAAGTATATGACATTTCAGAATTAACTAAGGAGATGATAAATCGATAAGTGTGTGTTCAAATTAATAAATTTATGAAAGCAAAAGATAAGCAAATAATTAAATGTAAAAATGTAACTGATGTAAACTCAATAAAAGAAGAATTAAAAACTACAATTAATATTGATGTTGAAATAAAAGTAGACATACTTAAAAAACCAAAGTGAATTGTTGGAGTAGAAAAGGATATAGACATTGAAGGCATAGAAGATCACATTAGAACTAGAAATATATGGACTAAAAATATAGATATAAAAGTGATTTATAAATTTTTAAGTAAAAAAAAAAACAAATACATGGACGATTATCGTAAAATCTAATGCGAAAGCTTCTGCGTTCACAATAAAAAGTTAAAATATTTACGTAAGCACAAATAGATACAGAGTATACGACGAGTTAACCATTAACATGTGTTGTAAGTACAAGGGATTTGGGCATAGTGCAAAAAAATGTATTGCTGATAGCTGTTGTTCATCATACTCAGGAAAACATGAAGATTTGAATTTTAATAATAAAGAAGAAATTAAATGTATTAACTATATTGTGATGAATTCGAGAGTGAATTTTGTATTCACTCGTTAATTCGTTTATACGCTGTGTCCGACCGCGCGCAAGCACATGGAACCGTGAGCAGGCTAGAGAGCGTGGCGTGTGTCGCGTGAGAGAGAGAGGATATTCAGAGAGAGAGAGAGAGAGAGAGAGAGAGAGAGAGAGAGAGAGACGTCACGATAGGAGGATTAGATCGCGTCGTCAGATCGATTTCCGTCGCGAACTAGAACGCATGCGAGAAAGAGAAAGAGTAACGTGTACTGTGTGTGTCACCAATCCCAATTACACTGGACGGAAGCCAGTGCAATAATTCGTATAAGCACACTGAGAGAAGATTCGCACTGTAGCCGTCAGGGGCCCAGTGCTGTAGCGCTACCGTGGCTACCGTGCAGATACTAAACCATTTGCCGGAGCTCTGCCGTCCGGCACAGGCAGAGAGCTGCGCTCTCTGCGCGAGAGATAGCTGAAGCACCAATGTGAAGACGCACAATCATGTCTGTTTCTGCTATAATTAATATGATTATAAAAATGTGTTAAGGTTTTAAAGAAAGTTTTGAAGGTTAGTTAAATTAAAATTGGTCTGATATAGAAAATCACAATGTAATAAATTATTTAATATATTATAATTAAGTTAAACAAATGACTATAAATTTAAATATAAATTACTATGCATTAGTATTCTGTTCACAATTTTCTATGCTACAGTAAAGAACAATAGTATAGAAATTTAAGAATATTGTTATTAAGTTTATTTAAAAATTATTACAAGATTATAAGCTATATCCCGTCACAATATAGTGTGCATTACGTTTGTAGATATAGAAACAAAGTGGAATAAATTGTACATCCCTGTAATTAACAAATGTCTTATCGCTTAAATTTTTCTCTACTATGTAAGCAAAAAAAATTACTTCCTTTATTTTAATTATTTTGAGTATTTCTCCAAAGTCTTTTTCAATATTTTCTAAATTTATAACTATAATTGTTCCGGTTTTATACATAATACCATTTATTTTTAAGCTATCATAATACTGAGCCGTATCTGCATATTCCGTTTGACTAAAATAAGATTTTGCTTCACTGTCACTATTATCGCTAGATCCATGATCGTTTTTATCGTATTTCAGTGTATTAATCATTTCGCAAAATTGCAATGTCTGCTTAGTCGCAATTGTTTTTAGCAAATTTATCGTCGAATTCGTAGCTTGAGCATTAGCTTTTAAATCCCGATACCAAGATTCATATCTCATGGACCAAAAATTACGGGCCGACATTGAAATATAATACGTGGATAATGCAATAAAAAATGAAATTTGGGCTTTAACGGTCCGAACAGTCGATTATGATTTTCAATAATTATTTTCAAAATTTTTGCAACTGAATGTGTTACCCGAGGGGACATTAAAATATCTACTATTTGTCTTAAGTATTTGAACAGCTCCCAAGATTCATCAGTTTGGGGAATCATTTCGCCAATGATTAGTCCCAAATATTGCACCAAACATAATATTTCAGATGCAGACATTTTTAAATGTAATCTCTTATTTTTTAATTGTTTTGTTGTTAGTTCTGGAGAAAGGTTACTCTCTGATGAACCATATTCAAAAGGTTTTATTCGATTATTTAGTAATTCTAAAGTAAAGTACTCTTTGTTAAAAACTAAATCATATATTATCGAACCTAGATCGTATGGACACACACCCTCTAACATATCATGCATCATGTCGACACAAAAATGTTGAATAACATTGAAATTATTAACTTTATTAAAAACGCATCGCTCTTTTACTCCAATTTCACTTGTATTTCTTAACGTCACATCCTTTTCATAATTCTCCATGTTTCTTATAAATGATTCATTTTCTGCGGTTAAGTAAGCTGTTATTTCTTTAGAAGCTTTACATATTCTGCAAAAGTAATATGATTGAAAACATTCTACGAAGCCGAGAATACTATTAAGACCATGATTATAGCCTAATATCATAACTAATTGAAATTTAACTACTCGTGCAACTTCATTAACAACAACGGAAATTCCAGTTGCTTGAAGAAAATTTAATTCATCTATCAAAATACTGAACATTCTTTCATTCGAAGTTTTCTTTTTATCATCAGCATAAATTAGAAGAGTAAAAAATATACTGCTTAATTTTGATGCTTCATTTGGAGGAAGGCAACCTATTGAGGTATATAATGCACCGAATTTATTTACTCCAGCATGACCTCCCATAGCATTACCTGTTTCTAATTCATCATAAAAAATGAAAAGTGGTAATATTATTTTATTTTTATCAAAATTAGCCGATAACTTAAGCCACAAGTTTGACTGAATGACATTTGACACAATGTTTTTTTCTTTACTTAAATTATTCATGTACGTAATAGCCTCATCAAGCATTCCTGGAATTTCTAAAAATAGCTTTAATGATTTTTGTAAAGGAACATAAATACTATATAGAAAATCCAGCACAAGCTTCGTTTCATTTCCAACAATTTTATCTACAAATGTCTCACCAATTCTATATTCATGATAATCAACTAGCCCATTTTTCTTTAATAATGTTAACCGCTTAGACTCCGATGATACTTCTTCAAATACTGAGCTATATGA
>UELV01078277.1:333-19540 GCA_900490015.1 Megastigmus stigmatizans | reverse complement strand
AAGACCACATCGTCGATCTATCTAATAAGGAGGCCTGCGCCTGTGAGTGTGTGTGTGTGTGTGTGTGTGTGTGTGTGTGTGTGTGTGTGTGTGTCGATTCCGCCGCCAGTCTCTCGTCGTCTGCGATGTATGTATACCTTGAAATTCGAAGCTCAAGTAGTAGCAAGTAGTGACCGCAAGCCAAGGTCACGGTCTTGCCTTCTTCTTCTTCTCGCTCCACCTCTCTCTCTCTCTCTCTCTCTCTCTCTCTCTCTCTCTCTCTCTCTATCTCTCCTTATCGCTGTTTTATTACTATACACCCACGTGCGCGTGTGTACACGGTAATCCGTTGTGTCTTTTTTTTCCTCGCTATTTTCTTTTCCCCCGCGGCGCGTATAGTCGTGCGACCCAAGACACATTAGAGACAGAGAGGGAGAGAGAGAGAGGGAGAGAAGCGACGCACAGACTCTCCGATATCTCTCTCTCTCTGTCTCTCTCTGTCTCTCTCGATGCGCGCATATATTCGATCTTAATCGCAGCGCCCGCGAGAGTGCGAGACTGATGTACTTACAAGTTGCGACAGACCTTGGCTGTCATGCTCATCGAGAGATATGTTTATTAGGGCGCCGGAAGTAAGGCGGGCGACAGCCTCTAAGCTTAAAGGGAGCGCCGCTGCTACTGCACTCGACTAGCCTATATCATCCTGGCTTTTTTCTTTTCCACTGTGCTGCTATCTTTACTTGGATATTCCTTGGGGAGGTGATTACTGCTGCTGCTGCTGCTGCTGCTGCTGGTGGCGGTGGTGCTACTGCTGCTCTTGCTGATACGTTAAGAGGTGAGTTTTACACGTTCGATGGATGCGATAGTGTGTGGGGGGAACGAGAGCGATGTCTTTTTTTTTTGTCTCGACCAGACGTGTTTTGCTAACTGTTTTTGTGCGGTGTGTATAGTTCGAGATGTGAGCATTGACGAATGAGTTGCTAAGTTGGAAGATGGCTTTTCGAGTTTTCTCGGACACTTTTGTACGCGCAGCTGTGTGTGTGTGTGTGTGCGGTGCAGAGCTGCGATTGCAAAATGATGATTAGCTGCGAGGTTGTATAGAGGGAAAAATACTGACCAGTTTCGTAGGCAAATACTGTTTTCACGTCAAAAGAATTGAATTGAAGTTTAATAATTTTTTGAACCAATTGATTATATTATCGGGGCTTTGACGCTTTTTTTTTTTTAAAGTTATCGTATGGTTATAAATATACTTATGCAAAATACATTTTGAACGAGAAACAACGTATTGTTCTGCTCCCCTTGAATAAGCATAACCCCTTAGCTTTACGTCCATAATAAAAGCTGTCAGACATTCATTTCTCCACAGCGATAAGAAATTTATACTCGATCGTCGCGGGAAAGCGACGACTCCGTTATACTTTAGTAGTCGATTGACGAGCGAAAATGAAAACTAATTTAAATAAATAACTCAACGAGCCTATCTATAAAAATCATGCAAAAATACTTTATTACACGGATAAATATAGTATTTAGGTACAAGTCTTCACCGAGATCTAAATTTATGTTACGTGCTCGCATTACATTCTTCTCTCTCTCTCTCTCTCTCTCTCTCTCTCTCTCTCTCTCTCTCTCTCTCTCTCTCTCTCGCAGCGATAGGCCAAAGTCATATTCAGACGATAAGAACAGAATAATGCGCGCGTGATAATGTGTTCGCGGAGAAGCTCCGCATCGCGCAAAAAAAAATTCAGAAGAGATTAAGTAATATTGCGAATGCGTGTAAAACCAATAATTCCTCGATATATAAACCAATAGCCTACGCATTATCGCTCTGTATACACATATACATGCGTTTGTTCTATAATCTCGTTGCGAAAGAACAATATTTCATTAATTGTATCACTAATTCGGCTACGGAAAATATAGTGTTAATTGCGATGTAAAAAGGGGGCGTGGAAAGTAAGCGCACGGGTCGGATAGAATATTTAATCTCCCCTACTCTGTCGCCAAAACAATAAACAAGGAAACAAAATTAAAAAAAAAAAAGAATTAAACAACGTGTAATATATAATATACGAGATATTCAACGCACTTCCTACTTCCCGGTACGTTAGACTCTATATGTCGTTAAACCATAATATGTACATACTCAAATCCTCTCATTTATTCACCCACGAGAAATAATATAACAAAGTGAAAGAGAGAGAGAGAGAGAGAGGAGAGAGAAAAAAAACAAATAATGCACCACGGCACGCGCGTCCTTTGGCAACTTTGGAAGTCAACTTAGACAAACATCTTTAGCGCGGATAAAGCAGAGTGGCGGGTGAGATCGTATCGGCTGGCCGGAGCTCCCGATGATTTGCGACACTAACGAGGCGCCGACACGATGCGGACCTTCGATATAGATTTCTAAATCACTGCAGCCGACCATATTATACATGTATATCGTCGTTGTCGTCGTCGTAAGCGCGTTATGTAGCGCCACAGTCGCGTATGTGCTTGTCATACAGGTTTACTCGTATGGATCCAATGTACGCGTGTCTGTGTGTATACCGAATTCAGCCGAGAATAAGGGAGTTTTACCGTCTCATCCTTATAATTCGTGTTCGAAGGGAAAGAAATGTTCCGAACGTAGTGTATGAATTTTATTGGTCACCTTTTTTTCTTTTTAGATGATTATTCGTGAAATATTGCGCAGGATTTTCGATAAAGGCGCAGGAGGCCTAGTACCAGAGATTGAAATAAAAGAAATTGGTGTGCTTAGTGAAAATTTATTGATACGCGAATAGCCGAGCACAAATATATTATAACAGAAGTCGGCTAAGCACATTTCACACAACGACAGTGCTAATAATGTGTAAACGCGATTATAGGAAAGTTTTAATTGAGAGCTGGCAATTTAGCTCGCTATTGTAATCTTTGTTCCTTATGCAAATGTTTAAGTTCACGGTCTAGCAGAAGCGTCAAGAATTGAATCATCATCTACAAGTTAAGAAATGTTCCTCGCCAATGTGTCAGATATATCTCGAGCAATTTGGCCTTCCACGGCCACTGTATTTAAAGTAAATAACATTAGCGATCAAATAAAAGACCTTTTTTTATACGAGATTCGATAATACTATAATTTCGTTCGTATAGACTATATACGATCCCTTGGAAACTTTACGCGCGCTGAATCGGCACTGCGTCTCAGATTTCTTTTTATTTTTCATCCACATCGGCACATTTAATTGGTGTAAGGCTTTCTCAAAAACCAAAGCACGGACTTTATCGAATTTCATTCTTTTTCTTTTTACAGTCATGCAAATGATGTTACATAATATTAACACGGTTATCTCGACAGCTGTGCGCGCGCACACATACACACGCACACGCATACGCAGAGTCAGATAATTAAAAAAAAATCGTTCTAGCCAATACAAACTTGGGCA
Source organism: Megastigmus stigmatizans (assembly GCA_900490015.1). NCBI lineage: Eukaryota > Metazoa > Arthropoda > Insecta > Hymenoptera > Megastigmidae > Megastigmus > Megastigmus stigmatizans. The sequence goes on along the minus strand of UELV01078277.1, from coordinate 16,130 downwards.
AATATAAAAAAAAAAACAACGGTCTTTTTCTTCCTCCACCTCGATCGCGGCTCCCTCTCTTACTTTGTCAGCTCTACGATCGATTGTTTATCAATTCCATAGAAATTTTAGAGCTTTAGTATACGAGACAGAAGCCTAGAAGCCTATTATATTGTAATTATGTGACACTGACTGTACTTTGTACCCGCGATAAACGGAGATGCTGTGTAAAACTCGGTAGTTCAAATACGAGCTGCTCTCGCGCGTGATCGGCTCATGATGCATCAACTTTCGACGCATGCTGATTTTCCGGTTCCCTATTATACGCGTCTATAAGTTTATCTTAGCATAGTTCGCGATCGTGTATTACTCCTTGATTAGATGATTCGGTGATTTTTCCGCTTTACTCTCTTGGTTGTATATAGCGGTCGGAACGATAAGCAAGGAGAGAAAGTTACATAAATATCGTTGAATGAAATGTGCATGCATAAACACACTCGTATATTATATACACGCTTAGGGGATATTCGCGGGTCTTTCATCCCATGCAGCCGCTCGATGCTCGGAATTTTTCTTTTTTTTTGTTGCCAACCCCCCATTTGCCGCTCCATTTGAGACTGAGCGATTTCCTTTACAAATAAGTCGATTCATCAAGAATAAATGACCGATTATACCGAAGTTGTGAGCTTTTACGTCTGTTATATATTGAATTAACTTTGCGCGGGTTCCTTTCCCCGTTATGTAGTTTTTTTTTATTCTTTCTGCTTCTCGTTGGCGTATCGCCAGTGAAAATTACGGCACGATCATTTTTCAATGTAATGAGATCAGATTAGGTATACGGGCGGCGCGAAACTCCGAGCTTTTTGTGCCTCAAAGTGCCGCCGCCAGATTCGTGTTCATAAAATTTAGATGAATTATCGCTTCGTCTTTGATCGATGGAATTAGATCTCATAATTCACTCAACATTATTCGATCGGAAGTGGGGGAAAAAAATCGGTTAAATAATTGCGCGAAATAATTTTTTTTTTTTGTATCTACAAGCTATCCATATTTTAGATCATAAGTTTGCAGCGAAGAAATTGTCACCATCTACTATTGCGAAAATAATATTGTAGCTTAGGAGAAGTATAAAAAAATTAGCGGCGAGTACTGCACTGTTGAGTGCACAAAGGATATTAAATGACCCACTGAACCAGGACACCTTGAAATGACCATAAAAGTCAACTATAATCTTAAAATTTTTCATACTCTTTCATTGTGCTTTCTGCAGCGTACACTATAAAGTGGGCCATAAAGGACGATATAATGCTCACTGCACAGTAGGCTATGTAAGAGCTTAAGAGGCTATGACCAATGATATAGATTTTTTTCCTCGAAAAAAATTCGCTCCAAAGAGAGTTTATACTCCTCGATACGCTTTATCGAATACGAAACTAATAAGTAGTTACGGAATCTAATTAATCTCGTATTGAGTAGATTGTCATTTTGTAGATTATATAGAGATGGATAATTAATTAAAAACGTATTATTATTTTGGCAATAAAATGTTTTTATCCAGAACAATGCGGCAGTTCATTCATCATTCGTGATAGCTGCAATTTTTTAACAATATATACATTTTCATTTCAACACGATGTTTACACATTAAATCCAATGTAACAAAAAAAGTTTATTGTTATTGTTATTCAGACTAAAATCATTGAAACATGCGTTATTTTGAAGTACACCCTCGATCCGGTACGTACGTAGCATTCGAGTGGTTGATAACGCGGCGGTGCTTATGAAGCACCCTGCACACATAGATAATATTTAAAATATATTTAAGACAAACAATCTTCTGTAAAAATATTCTTATTTTTAGAATCTGTAAAAAAAAATCTCCCTTTATCTTCAAAGTCGCGATTATTTGTATGCTTTGCGATACGAAAGGTCCGATATGGAATGCAAATTAATATATCATAATTTATACGAAAACGAACGAAACGAAAGAAGCGCCGATCTGCATTTAAATCAAATTTTTCTTAAACCTTCTATTTATATAACGATTAAGGTATTTGCACAAGTTGCGGATTACATAGTATCGCACGTGCAACAATTAAAAATCATCTTGCAACGGAACAAAAAAGAAAAATAAAGACTCAAACTTCTCCACAAGCGAAGTTCCCTAAATTATCTCTTTCCGCGCCTAACGACCCTCGTTATGCAAAAATACCCCTAGAGATCCAGGAAACACCCCCCAGCCAAGCCGCGGGCAAACAAAGAATAGATAAAAGAAAAAGGAACGAGGAAACAATCGCAAATTTTCATCCATGGAAGAGTTTCGCCACGTATCGCGTCCTGGAAGAGGGGAGCTCTCAAAAAGCTCTCCAACACCTGCGAGAGAGCAGCAGCAGCAGCAGCTTTAATGCTACAACGGCGCACGCACTCGGGCCGCGAGAGACTGCGAGAGTGTCAGAAACCGAGGCACACAGACGCTCACATACACAGAGAGAGAGAGAGAGAGGGATTCGCCGCCGCTGCTTTCTTATCACCGCACGCAGTGTCGACCTGCGCAATCGTCCTCTCTTCTATACCGCGCGCTCCATCTCTCTCTGGCCCTCTCTGCGTGTGTATCTGCGACTCGATGAAAATCGCGCGTCTCGCCAGTGTAACGACGGGCGCGCGCGTCTCGCCACTATAAACGCACCATCCGCATATCCGCTCCCTCGCGAGCCCCTTCACATAGACACGTTTCAACAGGAGAGTTTGGCAGGTCTATTGTACCCGATGCCGCGATAATGTGCCTCGAGGAGTTTGGTGAGCGTATTTATTGGCGCGAGGGCGGTGGTGAAAAATCATTGTTACGTGTCTCGCCGTGCAGGCGCGAGACACTGCCGAGATCAGCTAATTCCACGGTGTGATACAACAGACCTGTGTGTATTTGTTGTTGTTCCTTGTCTGCTGCTGTTGATTTTTCAGCTTTTGTTGGGAATCCTATCGCAAGTAAGTTGATTTTATTGATGAGAAATGCCATGCACAGGTGGTTGATGAATTATTCTAGGTATTCTGTAACTTTTGGCCGGTTTTGTTCTGTAATGCCGCATCATGATTTTGGTTAGGTCGGTAGAGAATATATGTCATGAGTGATTTATATTTTATGACCGAGAGCGGAAAATTGAAAAGATGAATTTGTGCGAGTAGCGTAAAATTAGACTTGGGTAAACGATTGTTATTAACCTGACATTTTTATGCTCCTAATCTAGCTGAACATCTGCATTGTTATCTCGTTCGAATACTCGATGTTTATATAATAAACCAAATATTGAATGGATATATTCTGATTGGAAATCAATCTAACGGCTTAATTCCTATACAAAACAAAACTATACTCATTCTTTCACTCGTATAAAAAAGTATATGCATCAATTCATTTTTTTAACAAAATTTGGCCTTACAACATCTTTTGCAACATCTTTTCTATTGTATACCTCCTTCGCAATTCATCAATTTCTAAGAAAATCTTATTTCGATTATCCAATTCGAATATAACTCGTACGACGAAACTCGCCACAGCCATTCACCGCGCTAAAATACGATTCTTCATCAATCAATCCAGAATACAAATGATCTAAGCCCGCATGTAGCACCAAAATTCAGGAACTACGTAATCCGCCAACGCTCCTAAACTTATATAGAATATATATATATATACGTGTATATAAAGCAATGCAACGATTGTGGGCAGCCGGAATGCACTTGTGCGCGCGCGCGTTTACCGGACAAGTCGGCAAGTGACAAGTTGCGCCCCCGATGACAATGGCTCGTCTTATATCTGCAAGCACGAGAACAGACGCAAAGCCCAGGGAATGCACCGTGATAATACCGCGCGCGGTCTCTTCTTCCCGCATGTATTTCCAGAATTTACGAGTCCATAGTTCTCGGCTCACTCTCTCGGATTACTTCCAATATAAACCGTACGGCTCAACCAAATATTTACCTTGTAAAATGCCACTGCGTCGGGATATTGTTACCAAAGGATCAAACTCTCGCGAATAGATCTGCTCTTGAGTAGGTGTTTTTCTTTTCTTTTTCTTTCTTGCTTTTATTCGTTTTACGCCCCCGTGGATCGCGTATACTTGATGACTAGGACATGAGGCCATTGAGTCACGCGTCCCGAAGTGGTACAAATAATTAAACATACTTGGTGGATGAGAAAGTTAAGCGATGCGGCGCTTCTCTTTCACATCGCCGATCTACAGATTTATTTTTAATTATCTTCGTTGTAAGAGCATTTGTTTAAAACGTCAATTGTCAAAAAAAAAACTCTCTAATTAAGGAAAAGAATCTAATTCTGGTTCACTGTGTGTTATTTACCATAATATACGTTGAATTTCACTAATTTTGCATCAGAATATAAACTAGGCTAAATAGATTTCACAATAAAAATTCAGCAAAAGAACTTAATTCCTAAACAATGTTTATATTTATTTTCTTTGAAATTATACCAATAAAGCTCGGAGTAAATGACGTGGTGAAAGTTAATTTTGCCAAAGAATGATCCACCGGAATTTAGCTAAAAATGGTCACGTTTAATTTAGCCCCGACCTTTATAAGCCCCCATTTATCCCTATGTAAGCTGAACAATGTAGATAAAGCCATGCAATTTTCGATAAAATCTTAGGCAAAAAAAGGGAGAGGAATTAAAAAGCCACACATTAATCGTTATATCCATAGTATTATCGAGCGCTCAGATACCAAAGTTTCTTCAGAATTATCGCGAATAAATTGATATGTGTGTCCCGCTACGGAGACACCACCCATTTGTAATATAACGTATCTCGTTTTTTTTTTACACTCAAGCCCGTGTGTCTCGCTTATAGTTGTTCCGAATGAGAACATCTTTGATACAATAGTGTGAATGAAAAATCGATGCTTTTAGATTTGATGGACCGATGCACAATTTCTTCTCTTGTGCGAGCGATGCTATAGACTTTCGACTTTATAACAAGAGCGGAAACGTGTTTCGCTAGTTTATTGTTACAGACGTTTCCGGAAATATTAGACTACGTGAAAGAGCAACAGAATGGTACAAGCGTCGATCGAAACTTTCCTTGACTTATTGGAAATACGTGTATTATGTGATATTCGAGAGAAAATTTGTATGATTATTTTTAATTGCCCCTAATAGAGACGATAATACGTTACAATTAATCAGCTTTTAGGTGTCTCGGGAATTTTTTACAACTTTATCGCAGAAGTTCGGCTCGGCGTGTTTTCTGCAGATTATTCCTCTATAATACGGTTTCTCAAGCTTTTCTCCATTATTTACATTATTCCATTAAATTTTACATCATATCGCTTAAACAGAGATATCGAATTTATTAAGTGAGAGACGCGCTTACAACAAACAATATATATTCTTTACTGCATATTCATTTATATTCTTATCTGTGAATGCATAAATTAACAATGTAGACAGGTTGTGGCTTGTGTCGATAATACCAATTATTTAGTACTATTTCAAATGGCACGAACAATAGATTAAGCAGCCTGTGTAATAAACTCGTACGATTTGAAAACAATATTTTGTCCTGTATAAGATACTTCACTGTCGATAAAAGCTTGATAGATACTTTCTTTTCAGAGACTAATTGTTTAGTTCTTATTAATCGAATCTATACAAGTCAATGTTCCTTATCCTCACATATTTTGCTCTTGAATCATTCCATTTACACTGCTTATGCAAACAGGATCAATTCTGTATATCTTTCAAAATTAATTGAAGTTACCTTAAATTATTTAAATTTGAACAATATTACAGTGTGGAATAAAAACACTAATATTTGAAATACTTTTCTATAAACGATAATGGGCGTAAAGTTAAGAAAGTTAAATCCAAAGTATATTTACGTGTATACATCGGATAAGTAGTAATGTCCTGAATTATTCAGACATCGTACGTATACGTTTTTGTATAGATATAGTTTATCATCTCATTTTAAACTTTCTATATATACTTTCTGTTTCGTCTTGTATTTAAAAAACTATACTTTATTATCTTAGCAAATGTTTCATATAAGTTAATTAAAAAATTATGAAGTAATTTCATCATTCATTATTGCAAATCACTTCAACCCTACTATCTCGTCCTTTTCAATCTTCGCCATACATACACATATAGAACCTTCTTGTCCCAACAAACCTAGGATTCTCCAAATAACCACGTGTTTATATCCTACGATGCGCAGGTGTTCGCGATTCCCGAGTACTCGGCTCCAGCATGTCGACGATGTCGTCGATGTCGTCGACGGGATCAGTGGTGATGGAGGCAGCCGCCGTTAACGCGAGTCGTACCACGACCCTCGGCTATGACGACATGCCGATCGACATGCGCTTTAACGAGGGCCACGTAGTCAGCATCGTCACCTACAGCATCCTCATGATCATCTCGGCGATCGGCAACAGCACCGTATTGGCACTTTTGCTCAGACGACGCGGAAATGCCGCCAGGACGAGGATCAACACTATGCTCATACACCTTGCCATTGCAGATTTACTCGTGAGTATATACTTTAACCATTCTTTATTCTACAAGAACTCTACTTTATTCCGTGCTTCCAATGGTACGTTTTCAATCGAGTACACGATACTTCCTGCAATTAGTGCAATGCCAATCACGTGCAGTTGGATGAAGCTCATTTAACTTTTAGACGTAATCATTGCGATGATAAGATTCCCCTCCTGAAATTCTCGCAGGTCGTTAAATAAGTCCGTAGCGCGAGGAAAATGCCTCATTAACAGGGAAAATATATATTTGAATAGCGCGAGCAATGGTAATTAGCCAAGGTGATTCACGATAACTTGTCGATTCGTTCCAGTTCGGTTTTCGTTTTTCAAACGTTCAAAAGCGTCATTCGAGCGGTAAGAAAACGTTGAAACCGTTGAAACGTTAAAGTGTCCTTTTGGAATTTCTTGGACCAAAAATTAGGATAGCTCACATGGACCCAGCGAAATGGAAAAGATAATAGCAGGATAGTACGAGAACTCTATAATTCAGTTCGCAGACTATAAACAAGATAAGGATTATCTGGGTACATGTAGTAAACATGTTATGATTAGAGATTGTTTTTCTAAAACAGTTCAACAGAAAAGTTTTAATCGCGTTTTGTGCCTTAGCTTAATTAGTTATGAACGTTTGAAGTGCACACTATGGCATATGAGACGAAAATTCACTTTTTTCCTACTCCTTAAATCGTGATTCACGTGAATCAATGTTTAAAGACCTCTTTGTTTATTAAAATTATATTTAGCCTTTTCTGGCTCGTACCGCAGGGGATCTGATAAAAATCTGTGCAAATTTGCAGAACTTTATGTGTACATACGCATTTAATTAAGATCCGTAATGTTATATTCCGTTGAAATTGAAAACTAAAATGTATGGGGTTATAGCATTTGAATACAGTATAAGATTACGATTTAAATTAAATTACACTTTTAAATATATTATTTAAAATAATATTACCGGGGATAATATTTTTATAAAAAACTAATATTATAAAAAACTAAATTTCATTTCCGCAAATTTAATCGTTTGCTAAATACAAGATATTTCATTTAAAATTTAACAGCAGCAGTCTTAAGTTTAAATTGAAAGTTTAATCTGACTGGCATTTATTTTAAGCCTTGCATGAAATACTTCCCAAGTTGTAAATCCCAAGTACGAAGTTTGCTACCCCAAAAATATAATGCATTGTCTGTTTTCCAGATGCCATTAAAGCCAAATAATAAGCAATGGTGATATTCATTCGCTGTAATAATAAGCATAATGCGCATAATTCAAAAGTAGGATGTACACCTCATAAAAAGCCAGAAAACGCTGGCGCTGCAATCCAGGCTATAAATTCCGAATTAGAATGACAAAAGTAGCTCGTGTGATTTTTACCCGTATGATTTCGTCTCATTCGGTGTGCAAGCACACGTGTGTATAAAAACCAATATATTAATGACGGATCTTTCTCTCTCTCTCTCTCACTCTTCCTCACTCTGATTATAATTCGCTCGCTCGTCGGATTGTTTAAATACTTTATTGTCCCATCAAACATCAGCCATTGGTATACATTCGAGCGGACCTTAATGTTTTTCGCGAATTTCACTGATCGCCGATCCAGAACGTAATCGCGAACGCCGTCGCGTGTCTCGCGATCCTCATCTTGTATGTATACATATCTACACCATACATATATATACATATACACCTTCCGAAAAGGCAGAAGTGCGCGAGTTTATCTAAAAACGGTGAAAAACAATTGCGCGCAGCAGCCTCTCTTATTCACGAGCAAGTAAACAATTGATCAATGGAGAAATTAGTGCGGCCACATTGTTAGTAAGCTTTCGGCACGTGCACAATCCTCGGGAAATTGACTCTGACGAAAGGTCGGCCCTCTGTTTCGCAGGTGACGTTCCTAATGATGCCGCTGGAGATCGGCTGGGCTGCGACTGTCTCGTGGAAGGCCGGTGATGCCATGTGCAGGATAATGTCTTTCTTCAGGATGTTCGGCCTCTATCTGTCCTCCTTCATCCTAATCTGCATCAGTGTGGACAGGTGCGTGTGTATCCTCCAGAGAAAGAGATTGTAGAGTCAACTTTGGAATTATAAGCCGTGACATCGCGTGATACGCGTCTATACAATCGAGACTCGTAGTCAAGTTGAGCGTTAAAGAACCGCGGATGGTTTTCAAAAGGCGCTTAACGCTGTGCAAACGTCGCGAGGCGCGTCTGGAAAGTTTCTCCGGTGTCTTTCTCGTTAGCTAATAAAAGAGCAGTGAGGCTAATCGAGCGAACCGACGAGCTTAGTTTTGTTTTTACTCGTTTAACGCCATTTCGTAGATACTATAGTTCGATTCTGAGAAATGTTTTTGTAAAGGTTTTTTTCAGTAGTATATATATAAGTAAAAATCGAGCTCCAGACACGTCGCTTTAAAATTGAACTTGAATACTCGATTCACGTGATAGTATTTGATTTGTATTTGAATGCTTAATTGACTGTGGCGTGAAAATCCTGCTCGATATAATTAAACGTCAATATTACTGTTTGCATTGTAAATGTTTTTTGTACTTTATTGTACTTGTCGTCGAAAAGGAATATATGTCCTTGGGCATGCACGACATCGCAAGAGCTTTTAAGATTTTAATAAAACAAAAATACGATATGCATAAATTCGATGTTCCAAAATTATCTTTGGCTGTTTTGAGTAAAAGCTCGGCGACAAAATTAGATACGCTAAAATGAGTGGGGATAGAAAGAAGATGTCTATTTTCCAGGTATCATGCGGTTCTACGACCCCTACAGATGATTGACATCGACCGAAGGGGCAAATTCATGATTGCCGGTTCTTGGATATGCTCGGCGCTTTGTTCTGCACCCCAGGTAACGTCTCGAAAAAGAAAGAACAAAAAAAGACCTGAAAGCGTAGCAGCTGCCTTTATATCACGTTTGTTGGTAAACACACGAGGTTCGCGGAACTTTGTTTGCGGTTAATGATTAAATTTTTGATAAACAAACAATAACGGCGCGCTCGGAATCGTCTTGATAAATTACTCGGGTAAAAAAAAGGAAATATCGCGTAAGGCATGAAAAATCAGGCTCTATCATCCTGGAATTATTATTCTTCTACGTCACTTCGACGAGACATTTTTTTTTCACCCAGTCTTTCCTTCGTAATTTTTTTCCTCAGACCTTCGATCAATCATTACGCGACCAAAGACCAACATAATATTAGTGAATACTTTTTCAAAATCTTGTCAACGTATCGTCTTTTTATTATATTTCACATTGACAAGTAAATTCTCATTCGCCACTTATAACGCAAAATCTCTCGCTACCTTTCCATTATTCATATCGAAAGTAAATATTCAACGGACATTATATAGTTCGTTAACAATTAAGTCCATAATCCAACGGAATCACCCGACGACCAATGCACGTACAGGTACAATAGAAACGAATCAGAGTAACGGTTATTTTGCAGATGGTAGTGTTTCACGTGGAGGCGCATCCGAAATTCACCTGGTACGAGCAGTGCATCACATTCAATACCTTTCCGAGTTTCACACACGAGCTCACTTACTCCCTATTCGGTATGGTGATGATGTACTGGTTTCCCCTCATCGTCATCATCTACACCTACACCAGTATTCTCGCCGAGATGTACAGGAGGTCGCGCGACACTACTTCTGGTGAGTGAGATTATACAGATCCTCAACATTAATAACCCGTGATTAATGGCCCCTTCGCGCTCGAATTCACAATAGGCTTGTGTAATAACTCCATTTTCTCCGGTACTTAGATAAACTGTCCTCCTATCGATCTGGGACAACTATTTTACGTTAAATAATAAGTGAATTACTACATATATATGTATGTAAAAAAGAAGTATTACATTCTCGAAAAATAAAGATCTCCGAGCTCGGATTAAAATAAATGTCGTGCACACCTGTGTAACGATAAAGATCAGCAAAATTGATAATCTGTACACGATGTATAAGTAAGCCAATTGTTATTCCAGTTGGATTGAGCGTATAATTTGAAACAATTTGCATAGGCTTCTCGTTTGGGCCGTGTGTATAATGTCTGTACACAAAGTATGGGCGTGTTCGGCGATGTTGGCGCGTAGTCCGAAACGTCGTGTTACGTGATATATATATATATATATATATATATTTTAGTCAATGTCTCGCCGTGGAAAGCCGGCTTTTATATATTGTCGCGAAAATTCAAGGTCGAGCATCCTAAGCACACTATACATCATTATCAATCGACACTGCTTAAAGCTTGAAATGAGATTGATTCTTTTTCGATGCGCAGATAGAATAAGACGCTCCTCGCTGGGATTTCTCGGACGCGCGAGGGTCAGAACGTTAAAGATGACGATCATCATCGTTCTAGTCTTCTTCATCTGTTGGACGCCCTATTATGTCATGAGTCTCTGGTGAGTAAGCGCGTTACAATTGATTTCTGTTCTCTCTCTCTCTCTATTTTAATCTATTTTCGTATATATACAAGAGTTGCCCGCATGAGTCCTCCCCCGTATATAGAAAGCTTTTTCAAGTACACCTTTTGTGTCGTATACCCATTGGCCTATATTTTCGTCACTGGTACAGCAGCCAAAAAAAAAAAAGAAAAAAGAGAGAAAAAAGTTTCGGCGACGATAATGACGAAACGTCTTCATTGTCTTGCTCTCACGCAGGTACTGGATCGATTGGGTGACCGCGACGAAAGTCGATCAGCGCGTACAAAAGGCACTGTTTCTGTTTGCCTGCACGAATTCCTGTATGAATCCGATTGTTTACGGCGCTTTCAACCTTCGCAAAGGCAATAAGGTAAGGCATATAGCAATTCGGATCTTGCAATTCAGAGATATGCATTATTTCTGCGTGCTTCTTTTTATCCCCCATCATTATTATTATTACTACTATTATTACATGTACACTGTTTTTTATATAATACCGATGGTCTGCGCGGAATCGAAATTTCATCGTTGAAGAGAACGTGTCGTCTGATAAACAATACTTTGTTCGATGACTTTGGCATACATGAACGTTTCAAAACGTAAAATAGACTGTTGAACTATGATTCCGTGCGGACCAAATCACAAACTGGCTCATCAATGTGACATTATAATCATACATTCCCGTTATCACTCAATGCATACACATAAATAGGACCCATCGCGACCACATACGCATCTCAAAACCATGTATATATTACACATTTACCACGCGTAAAATTAGACTATATACGCACGCTTCGCTTCAGATCAGTACAACTTTAACAAAAAAAAAATAATAATAATATTCGCGCCATTTAAAACAAAAAACGCTTGTGGAGAAATATAGAGGCTTATGTTGCACGTCACTAATCGGCTTGTATTAACAAAGCTCATGCACAGCATTATACGAATTATATAATTGTTTGACTATTGGATATATAATGAAGAGTCAAAGAGTAAAAAGAGACGCATAAGTAAGAGTAGGTTTTCTTTCTGTTACTTTGGTTGTAGGCACCGGTAAGAGCGCCCACCATAGAGACACGAGTAACTCCGCTGTCTCTCTCAATTAGACTACTCGCCTGACGATGTCGCAAAAAAACAAACGCACACGCCGTACGCGCGCACATTTTCCTTTAGCGCCAATATCCGCTATACGTGCGACCAATAATCCTTACCTCCTCCTCCTCCTCCTCTTCTTCTTCTTCTGTAAAAAGCTTATTTCTTTCTTTACAAGTGTACATACGATAGAATTTAGTGGTCGAGCTCGATCGATCGGATAAATGTGATAAATGCAGCGTAAATATAATGTATAGACGATACGCGTGGCCGAGTTGCGAAGAAAAGGCACAGAGAGAGAGAAAGGGCGAAAAATGAAACTTTCTTCCCGAGATTACTCGAGTTTATTTATATAGAAAAACTTTTTTCTATGGGATGTGCACGCGCGCGTATATTTTCTCTTTCTCTCCCTGTCTGATGTACATACAATTCTCGCGGAAATTAAAGTTTGATCCTGTATTAAGCGTTTATTAAGCGAGATACGATCTCTTTCTCATCATCCTCCGTTCGTCTAAATATGGTAAAGGTGAATCTCATACAAAAAAAAGGTGACGGTGAATTTCAATCAGACGATATCGTGTAACGAGATCACGAGCTTCAAATTATACGCTTCAGCTTTACGGCTGATTTGAATTCATCGTTGGACGTCACAGCTTGTGTAAATTATACACGAATTTTGTATAAAAAGAAATAAAAAAAAAAGAAAAAACGTATTTATTTATGAAGCGTAGCGGTTAAGGTAGTTGTCCCAATTCACCATATCACGCACCAAAAAGTTCCCCACATGGGATTTATGTATTATATATATATAGCTCCAGCATGACATAATCGAGAAAATCAGCATAAATCACTTATGACAGAACTTGAGAAATAAAAAAAAAATATAGCGGTCGCAATAATAAAGAATCATCGCCGCGACGCAAAAGGCGATCCATGATATAAAACAAATAACTCTTTTGTAGGTGACCAGAAAATGGGACATTCATACTCTTAAGTGAATCAAGATTTTGGACAACTATTTTACTTACCGAATATTATTGTATAAGTTGTACAGAAAAAAAAAAGAAAAAGAAAAAAAAAACTAAGTAAGTGCCGAGAGAGGACAAAATGAATACACTCGGACGCTTGCCACTGGCGCGTGCATATAAAACACCAAAATATAGATGTATATATTATATTATTATAAAAATAAGTGGCATACTCGAATTATTTCTCTAGTCTCACACGCCCGGGGGCGTGCCTCCATTGTATTTCGGAATAAACGCGTCCGTCTAAGTGCGGTTGCATCATATCTTGGATGCTCAGCGTGAATTATGACACATTCACGCACATCACGGGCCGTTGCGCGTGCGCCCGTCTTCGGCTCGTAATACCCGCCGCATTATTGCACTCTAACCGTGTACCATCATTGTCTTATATATATCATTAAAACTCGTTATCGTTCATACTGCGTACTTTCCTATATCTACCCTGTCGTTTTCTCACTCCTCCTTTCCTACTTCCTATATCAAATGTAAGCTCTGATTCGAGTAATATCGTTTAGACGCGATACTAAAAACGTCTAGAAGTAGAGCTAAAATTCCTTTCGTAATTTGTGTAAAAGATTATTATGTAGATAAAACATTATTACTGTGGTACCAGTTATAAATTTAATTTATATTTCGTTTATGTCTTAATCAATTAAAACTAGAATACTCAAGATTATAATTTAATTGTTTAAAGTAAAAGAGCAATGAAACTGATATTTATCAATACTATACATATACATAACTTTTATTCTCGATATTTTAATAAAAATAATATGCAAGATTGTAAAAAAAGTGAAGAATCTCTGAATCCAGCTTAGTCGACCAAATATTATCCCGCGCGGGGAAAAAAAGTTGCGAGAAGCTTTCTACAAAAATCTTAAGGCAATGAAAAAGTTTCGCAGCTTCCAGGAGGACAGATAATATATAGATATATATGCTATATAGCCAGTAAAGTCCATAAAAAGGGGTGAGATAGCCGGGAGAGAGAGAGGGCAAGATATAGAAGGCAGTTCAAGGCAAGCGGTCTATATAGTCTTGTATCTGTCTGATCTAAGCTCCATTAACTTTTCGCCAAAGTGCGCATTCACCACGTTTAGACGTCGTAGTCGGCGAGCGCGTCTTTCAATTCGCACCGTGTTTCTCATCGATTTTGAATACGAGATTTCATCCATAGAAACTGCGATTGCACGCGCACCGTTTGAATTTTGACACAATAATTAATAATATTAATTTTGCAAATACATCACACACACGCAGCTATACTATATATAATAACTTCGCCTGAATGTTTACGCTAGAACTTGTTATGATATTTATAGAATGTTATGAGCTGTTGCGTTAGAGCTGCCTATGATAATCCAATATTAAATAAACAGTAGTGTTCATGAACTAATTTAATATATAAATCATTCTTAGATGCTTAAAAAAAAAAAAAACTTAGAGATGCAAGTTTCCTTAGAAAATCATACATTATCATGGATTAATCTTGCCAAACTGTATACGATTATAACGAGACTTTCAGTTTCTCACAATGAGTCTTTTCACACTTTATACATAGATATGTTAGAGGAAAAAAAAAAGATGACAAACACACGAGTGGTTATCTATACATACATATTTTTTATATTTCTGGTCGAGATTCTACGACGAACTTCTCCCGCATCAATATTTCGATAAGAAAGTTATATATGTATATATACGCAGGAGGAATCTGTCCTTCACCCTTCGCGAGGGCAAAGCCTAAAAATCCGCAGAATCTTATTATGCGCGTTGAGAATATATACGGGTTGCGCTTTACACACGCTTAATCGTAATTCACTCGAGAAACAAAGACCCTTGAAAAACTTTACGTAAAATACATATTAGCATACGTCAAAGACCCTTGAAAAACTTTACGTAAAATACATATTAGCATACGTCAATGAACTACCATTCAATCTTTTAGTTTTATTATTCTTGCCTTTAGTTCTATTTCAAAATTCGATCGTAAAGAGACGTATATAATCCGATAAATGAACGACATACGCGAACTACTTACGTACTATCACACACAGTCACATCACAGACACACACACACACACACACACACACACACACAGAGACAAAATAGAAAATTGTTGCCCGGCCCACGATACCAAACAGCAGCCCATCTTGTGTCCAGGGCGCATCGTCCCAGAAGATAATAACGTGCTCGAGCAAGGGCTCGCCCAACGAGGTCGCCTGCCGCGTCTCCTGGCACTCCAGCACACCCAAGTCCAATAGGCGGGTGCGCATACAAACGCAGATCACCTTAGTGCCATCCGGCAAATACGACACCCTCGACGATTTGAGCACCGGTGAGTCCAAAATTTATACTTTCCACCCTCCCCTTCTCCCCCCTTTTCCACGAATTCAGATCTATATAGAAATGTTCAGTAGAGAGGCGATTGATTTTGTACCACAAATGAAAATTTATGCATACTGAGTACTTGAATGAAAATATATTCTGTTTCAGCGAAAATCAAGAACTGCGTGAGTGCTCTGTAAGAAGAATCGGCCATGGAGACGGTGTGGCGCGATATATATGATTTTCGCAACGCAGAATCCACGAGTTTATGCGGATCCGTATAGGAGATAAAGTTAATTTAAATGCGACGTGGGGGAGAGAGAGAGACCCAAGAATTTTTTGCATTCGGTGAAAACCGCCCCCCCCCCCCCCCCCCCCCCC
>UELV01078158.1:735-35731 GCA_900490015.1 Megastigmus stigmatizans | reverse complement strand
CACATATATATATATATATATATATATATAGAATCACTTGTGTGTGGTACCGAGAAGTCTAACTAACAATTCATAAATCGTTGGAACTTTGTGACAAAGGGGTTGCGAGGTTGCTGGGGTATGTACACCTGCTGTGTGCACAGTGTATCAATTTTGAAAGAGACGTTATTTTTCAAAAATTCATCGCAGACCTTTCTCGGATTAATAAAAGATGTATTGACATTGTAGCGTAATCAGCTGGTGAAAGGCTGTACTTTGTTCTCGTAGGTGGAAGGGTTGATATCATGCATTCGATGTAATTAGGAACTTTTTTATTTAGTTCTGTATAATCCAGGCCTACTCGATGAAATTTAACTTTTCATTATTTCGTATTTTTAGGACGTTGGTTAAAGATGAAAGTTTATATTTACATTTTAACCAATCAAGATACCGAAACTTTTTGATTGCACTCCTTCAAAGTTTTGTATAACCGAGTTCGAGTCTACTTGTTTTTTTAACTGGTGAGTCGTTACGGACGAGGGGTTGTTATACACTATGTTTTTAAATGACATACGATTTTAATGTTTACCGTTACAGGCCCAATTTCTGTTCATAACCCAATTTCTGATCATTTATCGTTACTATTTATAATATTATAGCAGAATTTTACTTGATTAATATGTCTTTTGTATTCAATACTTTTTGCAGATATTTATTTGATGCAATGTCATATTTTGATCAGAAATTGTCCCACTTGTTGTTTTCTTAATTTCTTATTTTAAATTTAGTATTATTTAATAACATAGTTAATCGTATCAGGTAACAGACGATAGGAAGCTAAAGGAAAATAATGAAAGTAATATTACAATAAATGTATTTTTTAATTATAAATGTTGAAAACTATGCGAAATATTCTTAAGTGATCAGAATTCGGGCCCGTGACGTTATGTGATTTAAGTCGATTTCATCTGTTTCAGTCTTCCGAAATGATTTTAAAAACTCGCAATAAATTTTAATGATTTCAATTATATAAAAGCGATTACAAGAATAAATTAATTTTTTAGGTAATTAAACGTAACTTCGATATCATTTTTATGTAATTATTTCAATACTTTATTATTATTACAAATAAACCTAGAAAAAAATATTTAGGTTACAAACATTTTTTTCGTCATTTTTTCCCACTATTCTTTGAGCCCCCAGAATGGCGCTCAACTTACAACATCTAAAACTATTAAAAACTGAACGAAATTTTTTATATATATATATATATATTATGCGTCGATTTCAATAATCATTCAAGATTTCGAATCCTCTTTTCAATTTTAAATCGAATACATGCTAATATGATGTTTTTCAATTATGCAGAGTGAATAACACCTCGAACATATATGGAATATGAAAATGCATTATAAGCGTCATCGAAATTCTTATTTATGCAGCCGCGCTTACACACATAATGTAAATGATGCACACGTTTCGTTGGCGAAAGAAAATATACTTGCGTAGACAATAAAGACTGACTCACGAAATATCGGGGGAATCCAATTCGCCAACCTGCATAAATTGCGAAATCAATTTCTCCTTGACGGTGGGGTATATAATCACTATGTAAGATAGAGGTGGGCAATTATTTTTTAGTCGGTATTTATTATTTTTAAATACAAATACATACTTTTGTATTTTGAATATAAGTATCTATATGTTATATTTCAAATACATAGACCTAAACATTTTTTGTTAAAATTACAAATATTTGAAAATTTGAATAAAATATTTGTATTTTAAATACGATATTTTCCAAACGGAGGCCTAACTAACCTCAAAAAAGTGTTATTTTTTTTGCAATAAAAATCACACAAATGTTTATAAAAATCACACAAAGTTTAAAAAAAAAGTGGAATAGTAGCCCCACTTAATCTAGGAGCTATAGAGATTTTGAATATTTTCGAATTGTGGGCCTCAAAAAAGTAACTTTGGTAATATTTGAAAAAATTCTGATATATTTTTTGGAAAAAGGGCTTAATTTAGATTTAGTACCTTATTCAAATGTTTAAATAACCAGTGCCAGCTTCGAACTGAATATTGAAATGAAAGATAGTTTGAAAGCTTTGAAAAATTATTAAAATAATTGTTTTACCTTATGTTGAGAAACTTTTTGTCGGTAAAAATTTTTAAAATGAATTTAAGTTTTTCATGTTAAATTTATACAAGAATAAATTAAAATATTTTACAATAATATAATTTTACGAAGATTTCAGAAGCAATACATATAATTAGATCTTCTACCTACGACATAAATGCATTCTATAGCAATAGCTTTAATCCAAAGATAAGCGGCAAAATTTTACAGCTAAATGTAGCTCTCATTCCTACAGTATTACCACCTAAGATAAGTAAAGCTTCGTGATTGCACTGTCATATACACGTATCCGTAGTTGCATTAAGTTGATGTATCTTGACCCTTTGATCTCACAAAGCCAAGACATAACACCAATTTGGCAGTTGAAACTGTAATACGCGTATAGATAGATAATATATATATATATAGACAATAACGTTCATGTATACAACTGTTACACGTCCGTGTCGCGTCTAAGCTACATAGAAAGCTGTATACGCTGATATTAATGTATTCGTTCAGTGCATTTACATTGTTGGGGTCCATTGGCACTGGCACCAGTATTAGTGATGTATTATTATTTTATTTTTAAAAGTGTAAGATTTATGTATTGGCTGATTAAATAGTAGGTTCAAAACCAGTGTTAGTTCTGTAGTAGTCTACTGACGTAATTTTTTTATGATTTAAACATTTGGTTTCGTGTCTATGAAATCGTTTAATCGTTACATCGATTCCTGGAAAAGAAACAAACAAGTTCGAATTTCCAATCAAAATGGCAATTTCCTACTACAATCCATTCGTGACGTCCATATATCGCCGTATATTTTAAGCTCTACCGAGCCTTAATTACAAAAAAGGGGTGAATACGAAATAAGTTTGCCTGGACATTTTGCCAGTCACGAATGCATCTTATTTCCTTTTTGATTAATGTTCGCTTTACATGTTATCATATCGATTTTGCAACATCTGCTGTAGCCGAGCTTTTTTCTATCTCGCTTTTTGCCATCCACGGAAATGCTGCACGATAGCCATAAAGCCGGTATAATACGTAAAGGAAATTTCAGATGCTTTTTCCGTGCATTACAAGAATATTTTTCCTCGGCATTGATATCGCTGCGGTAGAAATGCTATACAAACTTTTTCAAGCATTTCCCACGCAACAAAATATATACTACACTTTACGGAGAAATAAGCAGAAAATTGTTTAAACACTTTATTAACGGTCGAAGAATTTTCGCAGACCATAACTCCTAACTGGTTATATTTTATGTATAAGTACACATCAATCGCATCGCTGGAAAGCCAACCGGTAGCGCTTTTACAAAGTTTTATCCCTCCTTTGAAAAAGAGAAGAAAAACGCAGAGTCAGAGAGGATCGCATTTCCTACGAAAAAGTTGGATTGAAAACGCTTTCGCCAAAGAGCGCGGGCATACAATTTCGCGCACGCGATAGCCCTTGCGCTGCACTATACGCGTTATATTATACGTTCCGCGAATACCAATCATCCGATACTTTGCGAGCACTTATAATACAAAAGAGATTCCTCGGGGGTAGGCGGGCAGAGGTGGAGGGGAGGGGGGAGAAAGGCGCGTCGGAGTAAATCGGCGCAGTGAAAAATTCTTCATTCGGATTTAATTAACCGTCGCGCTCACTTAGGCAAATTAAAGATAAATTCGGAAACTTTCGGAGGACGCGCCCATCGAACGAGAGTAGACGAGAAGTAGGGAAAAAAAGGCATGTAATTGCTTTTGACGCTTTTTTGCACTCCATTTTCGCCTTCGAGAGCGCTTAATTCACTTTTTCCATCGGTCGCACGTGCACACACGATCGCTGCTGCTGCACCTGCGCATCAGGTATCTCTCGCTCTCTTAGTCTTATATACGTGATGTATATTCTCTCGCGTGCCGTATACTTTTATACGGAGTGCAGCAAAAGAAGAAATGTCTGGATACGCTATATAATAATATTAAAGATTTCGCGAATAATGTTCAAGGGGACTCGTGCGCGGTGGGAATTTTCTGATTAAAGTTATTACCGATATATCGATGATGGCAGAGTGCGCAGGGGCTCAGCTAAAAGATATATACTTTGTAGCGAAAATGAGTTATAAAAATTGTTGCGCCTTGAAAATTGCAGCTCGTCGACGAGGTCAACATAAAAATAAATAAATAAAATAGCGCATGCACGTATGTTAACATACTTCGGTACAAGAACAATATAAATTTTTTTATCTAACTACACCAACAACAATGCACTATACAGGCATAACTTTAGAATTCCAAACTGCGAATTCATCATTAAAATTTACGCTACCAGCTCTTCGATTCCCTACACAAAGCTACATATATTTATATGTACATATATAGAACCTTTTTCCACACACACACACACACAGACATGCGCAAAAAGTCATTTGCACAGAGTAGCTGTTATCTCACAGCTCTATATAAAGGATAAAAAGAAAGGGAGCGAAGAGAATAGAAAAAAAAGGTTCGCGTGCCAGTTGCGAATAGTCGTAAGGATCCCCACCCACTCTCTTTCTCTCTCCTGTGCAACGAAAGCAAAATACCCCGCGTATATGGGGACCATAAGCTCGCTACCACTAGATTATACCATATATATATATATATATATATATATATACGGATCGAAGTAAACGCCCGCGAGTTCCTCATTCACTCACCCTTTCTCTCCCCTTCCCTCCTGCGTTTTTTTTCCTCGCTATTTTGCACTATATATATACCTCGCGTAAAATCACCTGGGAGATCTATCCCCACTCTCTGGCGCTCGCTCGCGTGTTATATCGCCAGGAGGGCTAAAGTTCAGGTTGCCCTAGCAGCTTGCCTCACCCACACACTCATGCACACACACACACACACACGTGCGCGCGCGCGTCTACATTCGTACGAGAGAGGAGTAACTGCGTCTGCTCTCCCTTTCGGCACTGTATATATACGTATAGCTGCAGTGAGTGAGCCAATAGCGAGTCACTCGCGCTCTCTCCGCGGGTAGTAGTCGTCGACGAATATGTATATACTCGCGTCGGCGGTGCGCATCGTCAGACTGTCAGACGTATATAGGGACAACGAGCCAGCAGTTGCAGCGCGAACGCCGGACTGTGAAGGGCCACGGATCTATCCCTTCTGTTTACGAGTGTCCTGCACCGCTGCCGATTTTTCGATGCAGCTTCTAGACACGCAGTCTGTGCTCTCTCTATGTGTGTGTGTGTGTGTGTGTGTGTCTATACATATAAGTTTTAAGAGAGAGTGAGAAAGAGAGGATGTGGATAAAGTTTGTTCGAGATGAGTTTGATGTTCGCGGGATAAACTAGGCAGTTGCGTGTGTGTGTGTGTGTGTGTGTGTCTGTTTACAGGCGCGTGAGTTGCGAGACAAGCAGCGCGCTTGTTGGATCAAGTTCTCTGTCGTCGCGTACACAACTGTTTGATATCGAACTACGTGTGCATATTTTGTACGCCTTTTTGGTTTAGCTGCACGTTGGAATAATGTGATTGCGCATGGGAGCGATTTGTCGCTATGACAATAGACGCGCGCGCGCTTCGCCGCCGCCGCTGCCGGTTTGCGATTCAAAACTTATTTATTTAGCGCGCTGTGCTGCTGGCAGCAAAATTGAAAAGTCATTAGTACCATTTGTACGGCATTGACGTTCACCTTCGTATCGTTTCGATTTAGAAGGATATACGGAATGATTCGTTTCAATTTAGTAGAAAATGTTTGTACACGATATCGGTACGCGTGTTGCGCGGATAAACGCGGTAATAGCGTGGACGTTTAGAGAACTCAAATAGATGAATCCGATGCTTCTTGTTTATCTTGTGGGTGGATATATATATCGCGGACGCGATGCTTTTGCGCGCGCAAAAATGGCAGAGAATTCGGTTTTCATATATTTTTTTTTCAGTTATAAAGTTGAAGGGGAAAGGGAAAAACCATAAGTTTTGTGTACATGCAAATAAATGTTTTAACAAAGCGTATAATATTAAAGACAAATTGGAGTGGCCGGTAATTGATATTATACAACGTAATTTAATATACTTGTAATCGTTTGAAAACGTAAACGAATCGAAAATGTTCTGTATAATAAGCGATCTGTCATTAAATATAGCTGTGCCAATCCGCTGGTTGCGACTCAACGGAAGCTTATAGCGTTTATCGAAATCGATGTAATATTTAAGTAGTAATTATCGCAATAAATAAATAATGCGACGAGGAAGATTTTACGTTCGTTTGCAAACATATCGACTAGTCGTATATATTATTGAAACTAAGCCGGCGACTGATTAAACTTCCACCTTTTTAATACAATTTGGTTTTACATAAAATAAAGTAGGTATGCATTTGGCGCGTAAAATAAATATGTACAATAATTACGCTTACTCCGTAAAATGGAATAATGATTTATCTGAATAATATAAGCGCATTTTTAATGGCGGGGAAGTAGACGGTTTAATTGAATTGCATTACTAAAAAATTTTTTTAAAGAGTTTGTAATTTTAACAGTCGAGCGCGGAGCGCGCGATTGGTGCAACGCCGATTTCAACTTAATTAAACGTTCATTTAGCCAGCGTACAAATAAATGGTCACTGGAATTTCCATAAGTGTTTTTCCGTGCAGTCAAACAGTACAAAGTACAAAGCTAGATTCGCCAAAAATAAAATCTCGTTTACGCGTGTAAAACCTTCTGCGGCGCAGCCAATGCGCAGCCATCAAAAAGCTTTGAAATTTCGTTCAACCCACCGTCTAGACTTTTACACAGTCAGTCGTGCAAACGTAGAGGTTCCCCGCAACATATGCCAGATAATCGAGTGCAAGATATTCCGGAGGAAAAAATAATGAACAGTGCAAACTTGTTCGCAACAGTGTTGCGGGCGTTTGTCTCGCAAAAAGAGAGACCGTTGCCAGGTATTTTGCGCGCCGAACAGCATAACACAGGAAGTAGCCCTCCTTTCATGTCTATATATATACACACACACAGACACTCATACGCATGCATGTGGGATATTTCACGTTGAGAGCTGGCGAATCAGCAGGTTCGAATCGTATAATTAACGCCAGTTGTCTAGCGACGATAACTTTTTTTTTTATATAAATACGGTTTTTTATATAATATTGCACGTAAAATTTTAGACTAATACTATGAAATCTGCAATTTATTCAATGCAAATATATTTTTTTATTAGTACGAATCAAAAATATTCAAATTCGGGATAGAGAATTATTTTAACAATTTGCAAGTGATCATATTGCATTCTTGTTACACAAACTTGATAAATTTTAATATAAAGATTCGTAGAAATGGATTGTTAACATTACAAATCATATTACAGAAATATATGAAGATTATGTAAAACGAACTCTGTTATTTACTGCAACGGCTAATGCAAGATTCTTTTTACTTTTTCTTTTTTTACTTTTTTTTTATTCATTTTTTACGAAGCTTTTACAATATGCAATATTAAAATACGAACGAGGAAACGCATTTAATTAAAAAATCTTTCCATGAAATTCGAGCAAATAATTCTTCATAGTGTAAAAAATCTATATCACTTATATATTACGTGTGTATGTACTCTGAAATAACAATTTTTGCATCCTTTCAAAAAACTTATCCAAAAAACAGCAGAGTATATATATAAAAACGATTTCAAATTTCAGAATCCACGTATAAAGCTATCAGACCTTTCTTTTTCTCATACAAAGAAACAATTTAATCACGTGTGTCTCACTTTACGACGGATACGCACCCGAAACTTTGAACGAGCCGTGAGCAATTCGAGCGTCAGCGACTAAGACACGTGTGGAATATCCCCTGTAGCTCGCATGCAAGCGACTATATAGTAACAGCGAGCGAGTGACAGTAGAGAACATCTAGCATCAAAGTTCTTGCGCGAATATTAGAGAGAGGGAGAGAGAGAGAGAAACACGCGCTCGCGCGCAAAGGATTTTCGACCATGTGTAATGGCAGTCGCGCGACTGTGCACTCACGCACATTAAAAAGATGAGTGCCACTTCTTTACCCTTCTTTCTTTGTCTTCTCATTCCTTCTCTGTACTCTTCGCACTCTGCCTCTTTGCCTTTCAACTTCTCACACTCGCACACACACACACACACACGCGCGCGCGCGCACACAATCGCTTGCAGTGTTGCACACTTTTTGAGGGAAAAGTGAGATGGCAGTGGGATATATATATATATACCGGCTGAGTTTCTCGATCGTTTCTTCTTACTTCATTTGTCGCTGTCGAAGCGACGAAGTCTGTGTGCACGGCTAGATGAACTTTGTTGCAGCGAATGTTGTCTACACTCGGTTCGGATTAATTCTTAGGCATCGCCGAGAGAGAGAGCGCGAGATAGACGAGATCGAGTCGCGTCTCTCGAAATAAACCGGTGAACTTTCACTCGAGATTAAGAGGGAAAATCTACTTTGACTTTGATGGGAATACGCTGCGATGGACCGGATTTATTGGAATGGAAGAACTCCGGGATTCTTTCCACTGTACTCTTTTATTTATCTATATATATAATGATAAAAGTGTTTAACATAGTTTCCGCGTGGTGCTATGTATACATCGGCTCGAATAAAGTAATTACAACCGTAAGATAACATCGAACATTATTCGTCATCTCTCTATACCGCCAACCACAATTTATGATAATCGTGACGAAGCATAGAGCTCGATACTATTTTACCAATCGAAAAATACAGCAACAAAAAAAAGCGCATATCGCACCCACCTAACGAGTCTCTTTCAAATAATTCATTGTACCTCTCATCCCATTGAATATACCTAGTCTAGCGACGAACAATATCGCATCATCTCTACAGTCGAACTCAATCATCCCACTACCTTCTACTTTTACCAAAGACTGCCGCAACATATATATATACACACACACAATTCTTCATCCCGCGATATCTAACGAAAAAAAAAAGAAAAAAAAATCCGTAGAGAAGAAAGTCTGGGTACGGTGCGCGACAATTCTCATCTATATATATATACCTACTCGCACTAAAACGACGACGATCACTGCTGCTGTCGCACACAGACTAACACTTGTATATATATATATTAACCGAGAAAATCTGTTAGCGCTGACGAATATCCGTATATGAAATATGAAACTCGTGACGCCAGAAAACGTGCGGCGGCGCGAGCTATATGATGGGCACGGATAGACGTGCAGCCCGGCACCTTCTATATATAACTATATGTATATCATACCTTGATTGGGAATTCGCCTGCAGTAGACTCATTATATTTCATCTTTTCCCGTACCGCGAAACGATCTCGGCTAATTCTCACGGCACTACTGCAGCTGCACAAAGCGCGTCCGACGAGCTTGGGAGAAAGAGAGAGAGAGAGAGAGAGAGAGAGAGAGAGAGTCTTTTGAAAGATTCGAGAGAAGAGACTTTTCGAGTAGACCGGGCAGATATTGTTTTTCAGTTTTCCCGCTGCAGCGACAGAGGCGAAACAATGGAATAGGATTCGCGAGCGCAGGCGAATCGCCCAACAATGCCTTCCGCTTCTCCTCTTAGTTTTGTATATTATATACACTGGCTTCCCCTTTCCTTCCGTCCTTCTTTGCGCTTTCTTGCAAGATATATTCCTCGCGCGACCGAAGGAAAATATTGACGGATGGACGTATACAGGATCGCTATTTACAGGCACGGAAGTCTATCAATTTATCCTTTGGTCTCGCTCCCGTTTCTATAATTTATATTAAACATATTACACGTAAAACCCTTTTCTGACATCATCCTTTTCTTTCTCTCTCCGTGTAGTCTTTTGGTCGCACTGTACATATATATTCCGATCGTGCGATTGTCTCGTCGTCGTAGCTTACGTCACCTGAATCAACTGTCGCTTTTCACCGCCATTAGCCAAGCCTCTGCAATTTTTACACCAGTTTTATCTTCTGCGCCTTTATATATACACGCCTCGTGTACTGTTGCCGACCGGCAGTTCTTTCATTGTGTTTATATACGTAACCCGGGGTATAGGCCGAGATATGCGCGCGGGTGAATGCAAAAAATGTGTATAACCTCTCTTTATGTTACAACAGGAACTTTCCGGTATAATATAGTAATTGTGACTACAACATAATCATTTTTTTTTTTGCAAAATTTAGTAGAAATTTTTTGGGAGTGAGTTTTTACTGTATACAGTTCTGCTCCAATTGCGGCAGAAATATTCGGTCATTTATTAAACGATTTTTCGTCGAGGAAACTCTCTAACAGCTGATTTTAAAATCATTTTGCTTCACCTTCAGAACTTTAGCATAGAAAGTCGCATATATATAGTGAAAATATTACTTTCTATAATTATTTTGAATAATTTTAAAGTGTAACTTTTTGTCTGAGACGAAATTACACACACATATATATATATATATATAATAATAAGCATGAAATATCAGTAGCAAGACAGTGATCTTTTCTTGCGAAATTATTTTAAATAAATAATTCTTGCGATTATTGTTTTCCTGTTAAGAACAGGAAGTCCAATTTTATTATCATGATTAATATTTATGGAGTATACCGAAGCATTTTCTAAAGGCTCGACCTACGTGCAATAAATTTCGATAGCGCATCGTTTATATACGGCTGATGCTTTTCTTTTGCTATAATAATAGCTTTTACTCGTAGCCTGCATTTGTCGAAACGTAAGAACCAAAAATAATCTTTTCTTTTACTATATCATGTAGTATTTCAACAGGTTGAAAATAAGTGGATAAATAATTTTTTTAAGACACCCAAGTAATTTAATTTATACTATTTAACTTAGGCTGTTTAATCTTATAGGAAAATTCTTGTACTCTCCCTTATAAAAAATTTACTCACCACTCGCACATAGATATAGCCTGTCAGCAGTTCTACAATCACTGCGTATCTTATGGCATCACACCGAGTGCAGAAATGAAATGGAAAGCCGTAAACAGCAACCGGACACAGTCTCCCACGCGCTCGCTCGCACACATCCGAATCATAAGTACAAAAGGCAGCTGGTTCGCGAAAATCTAGGCCGCGCCGCGATTCGTAGTCTCGGCACGCATAAAACCCCTCGCTTCCATACACTCTTATATACGACTTTGTCTGATGTCTGTCTCTCGGTATACTCATATATACGGTATTGTTTTTGTCGGATCGGTTGCAGCTTCGACGAGTCATCGATGGAGAGCTGCTCGCTGACGACGACGCTACAGGACGAGAGATTGGGCGGCGGAGGCTGCGGCAACGGAAACGGCGGCGGCGGTCGGGACAGCTGTGAGAGCTACGAGAGCTGCGAGAGCCGGGAGAACCGAGATAACCGGGACGCCCAGGAGGTGACGAGCCTCGAGGAGGCCAAAGCTGTAATCGCGGCCCTGAGGGCCAGACAGAGGGCGCAGGCACACCAGATGCTCGCTTGGAGGAGGACGCTCAAGCTGCAGGTAACGATTCTAGACGATATATATATATACCTATAAGCTGTTGCTTTTGGACAGCGTTATTATATGTCAAGGGAAAACGTGTGTTATTTTGCGTCAAGAAAATGCGGTCGTTAAAAGTTAAATGTGTATTATAAGTAGATTGAGAAATAATTGGCCAACTGTCGTTGGTCTGTATAAAAGAAAAGCTTGACAAGTCTAAATAAGATGTCGCGTATAGGTTTCCATAACAGTATGTCGAAACATTATTCACGAAACTTTCCATCGGAATCGTTTTAGAAAATTAAAGCGAACGACGAGAAGAGAAAAAAAAAGAAGAAAATCACGAATAAAATCGAGAAAAACAACGTCGACGAGTCAATTATGCCGTAAAAAGCTTCGGCATTAGGTATAACAAGATAGTCATACAGACCTGGTGTACATAGAAAGTCCCCCCATCCACAACTCTTGGACGTTTGCGACTTGTATATATAGGACGAACGCAAATGTTCTGGAAAAGAAAATGGCCCTGCACACTGCACAGGCGCACGCTCGAGGAGCTTTAAGCGGATCGCAGAAAACAAAGCAGATAGAGAGAGAGAGAGAGAGAGAGAGAGACGAGGAGAGAGCGCGAGAGAGGCTGCAAAATCTGCACCCCGGATATGAGCGGCAGTATTTTCACTCGACTAACGGCCCGACCATTTCACTACAATGTAAAAGGAATTTAGAGAGTAATGGGCCATGAACTTGTTTCTGCGCCGAGGCGAATACCTTTTTCTGCATCACTTTCATATCTGCTTTTTTTTCCTTCCCCTCTGAGTGCGCGAGCGCGCGATCGCGATACACACACACACACACACACACACACACATTCTCTTTCTAAATTTCTCGTTTTTACACTGTATTCGGTGCTCGAGGAAAAGTGAACAAAAAAAAGTCAAGTCGAGGATCGCCAATATAATCTTGAATCAAGTGACAGAATCGTAAAGAAGTTAATTCTCAATTTAGAAACGCTGAGCGCTGCGGTTATGTATTATTTTTCAGTGTGTCTACAGATGTATTTGGTGCAGTCGATTGTGCTCGAGTACTTTGAACATTTATGTAGAGCACTGAGAGCACCGATATACCAATAGACTAATTTTCTATTATATAATTTTCTATTACTAATTTTCTATATTATAATTCCAATTGAAGTTGAATCAACAAACGATCGTTCGATTAAGCGTTCGTGCTCATGAACTCATGCTAATAGCATATACTGTAATGTGTACGGTACTTATAACCAGATGGCAGAGAAAATAGCGGTGGGACCTTTTATTAATTGATACAGATAACTAATGCATTGTTTATCGCTTATTATATATCGTTTATATAGCAATATTGGCTGATCGTTCACTTTTACAACACTTAGGAAAATAAAACAACGTATACGCATTAACTGGTTTACGCATCGGATTTTTATTTTAGCTCTAAATGAATGTAGTTTAAAAATTAAATACTGTACATTTTTATTTTAAAATAGATTTCGATAAAATAAATATATCGATAAAATCAATATATCAATATATCTATATTATTAGACGATGCTTATTTTCTCAAACTTATACATTTAATATTATTAATATAATATGTTTATTTGGGTCTGAAAAATAAAAAGTCCCAATTATCTGCGTTCACAGTTATTATGAGTTTAATAAACATTTATTACGATTTAATTTAATCAATGTAAATTTTCTTAAAATATGCTTCGTCAGCTTCTATGTATAATAATTGCAAAACACGGGGGTTACCAAGACATTAAAAAAAGACATTTGCCGCAAAAGCAAGGCCGCATGAAATGTAATGAAATTTTCTATACTATGCGTTAAATTCTTTTACGACACTGTTTGATAGAAAGGACCGGTATTGCATTATAAAAGGTCTTGCACGCAAGTTTATGCTATCATAATCAAACTTGAAAATTTAATAGCCCGCGCGCAACTTGTTAGCCGTTAAAAAGAATCTTCGAGAGTTGCGCGCCTACCGCATATCAAGCATACACAATAAGAAGTATAGTAAAAAGAAAAGCTCTCTCCTCTGGCAAAAGGAAGTATATAGCCGCATCAGAGGCGAAAAATCTCAGGTGAACGATGAAGCATAAAGCGAAACGAAAATCTCCCCGACTCCCCGCCGACTTCCCCATTGCACAACCGCGCGCATGCCGTCCTCGTCGAACTAATCCTCCTCCACTTATACATTTCCTCGGCGCTTTTTCCCTCCCCCCATCCCCTTTCGTTCTCGCCCGGCGACAAATGGGATTTAAGAAAACGTGCCCGCGTATCGCACATAATCGGCTTTCCAACAGCTGGCGAACGCCTATTATTATTAGTACTGCGCACCTCCTCCTATACATCGTGCACGCCTTGAAAACTTACGGTGGATACCTATATATTCAGCGAGTTGTCGTGGAAACTGCGCGCGTAGGAGATTACGCGGGAGAGACGCGCGAGGATTCATGGGGAATATCCTACGCGAAATGTTAGATGGAGTTGTCACGCTTGCCGAGCTCCTCTATTCCCTGTATATAAATTTTCCGAGATAAGCTTTATACGATATATTATTATTACGGATACGAATTATCACCGGCGATATTTATCGGATTATTAATATGGCGGAGGAAGTGTTGTTTCCAATTTTTTTTTTTTTTTTTTTTTTTTTTTTTTGAAGCCGGATGGTATAAAAGTAAGTTTATTATATGCTGCTACTTTGATTAGTTTAGCTATGTATAAGATGCTTGAAATCAACGGAAGCGGATTTCTGCGCAATAAAAGGGGATTTTTATTGTGTGACGTATTTAATTTTGCCGATGGAAAGCTGCGCGGATCGCGACGAGATTAGCAGATTTATTTTCGCTGCCTCGTGCGATTTTGCGAATCGCTATAAATGGCAATAGTATTTTTATACAGGTCTTGGATAAGCCATCCGTATTTTCGTATATATACCTCGAATTCAAGTGCGAATCTAAATTGTTAACGAGGTCGGTCCGATCTGGCTCGCGATTCGCAAATAGAGACTTTACATTAAAATCTAATTGAAAAAAAACTCTAAATGCAAATACTCGGTTTTTGAGCAGTGTCTTTCAACCGAAATTCAATTTCGAGGATAGAAATTTCATTTCACCGTGGGGGAAAAAAAACATACGAGTACTCGAAATAGTATAAACTAATTAAAAATAGCCCGCTTAAGAATAATAAAATAAGAACAAAGTAAATTCTCCGTGTACACAAAAGAATTTCTATATTACACAACGTTAACGATTGACTTTTGGTCGTGCAGGAAGAGCTAGTGAACCGGCTGACGCGCGAGAAGGCAGAGCAGCTCCGCAGCCTATCCTCGCAGTTGTTGCTGTTCGAGTCGCGGCTCTGCAGGAAGCAGAAGGAGATCGAGGCGAATCTGGTGCAGCGCGAGTCCATAATCCTGAGGCAGCAGCGCGTCATCAGGCAGCTGCAGCACAAACTGAGACAGGCGGCAAGCAGTAGCGAGTCGTCCTCGCAGTCGCAGTCGCATCGGTACGCGGGTAGCGCCAAGTCGGCCTCGGGCGGGACGATAGTGGCCCAGGCGGCGATAACGAGGGACTCGCCGCCCTGTTGCGACGCCCTGGACAGGCTCGACAGTCTCGGTGACAGCGACAGCGCCGTCGTGCTCGAGGAGGCCTTCCCCGACGATCCTGCCCCACCGAGGTACGCTATACTTTTTATTTACTTGCGTATTCCCATTCCTGAGTACGGGAGGCATTTCGCTCTGTATGCACAAGCCCTTATCGATATTGTATTTCGATTAAGCTGCGAGTGCCTAATATAGTTGCGGTCAGGTTGTGCATTAAATTTCATAGAGATTGGCCTTACCCTTGACGATGAATTAATTATGCACGGGGGCGAGGCTGCGAAAGAAATATATAAATTATTTTTTACGTATAACTTGATCAATATTAAAGCGTGCACCAATTTCGCAACAACTTTTGATCCCCTTTGACGGTTCCGCGTGTAAATATTTAAAATGGAAATATCGCAAAAGCAGCTTTATCATGTAATCCTTTTATATACTTACGAGTGTTTCACACATTATATAATTTAAAAGTGTACCGGATGTATTTACATATATATATATATATATCGCAAGTTATTCCAAAAGATTATCTAGTAAGCATTATTATATATACGAGATATCGCATGAATATAAAAAGAAATGGCACAACTATGGGCGGTGCAATTTGAATGCGCGTCGCGGCGCAAGATTAAACAGCACTTTTTTCAGTCCCCGTACGGCCGGAATACTCAAGTACGATTAATTACCAAAATGACGTCTCATTCCGTGCGCGAAGAATACGAGCTCGCGGCGGCTGCTGCTGCTGCTGCAAAGGCGCGTGTAAATATGTCGTAACTATTATACATACATTGTGTAACAGACGACAAATCGTAAACATTCTCGGTTTACGTCCTCCCATTTCCTCCTCTCGCCGACTCGCCGCTCTATACAAGCGTCGGCTTCCTCGAAATGAACAAAACGAATACCCGTTATATCCCGACAAATCATTCATATCACACACCTCCCCACGTATATACAATATTCCGTAACAGATTTAAATTTCTTTGTTCCTAACAGCGAACCAGTGCTTTTTATGATGTGTGCCTGTATGTATAGCGCGCGCGACACGCGTATCTCATGCGTCCTTCTCTATTTCTGCTCGCTATTCACAATTTCTTGTTTAAATCAAAGGCTTTCGGGGAAAAAAAATTACATCGCGTGCACGAGCATATGCGCCTTTTTCCCCTTGCAATTGAATTGTTTTTCTTTGAAATATACGTATATAATAACTGCTTTACTCATCATAAAAATAATTTACCTGCACACTGTGTTAAAAAACACAACGTAACTGATTAGCAAATTCGTCTTTCAAAGTGCTTTCAAATTAAAAGGGACCTAAAAAGGTTTGACAGCTGCATTTTTACATGCAACAACATTTTTTAAATTTCAACCTTGCTCCAATATAAATGGAATTCCGACTATATAGCCTATAATATTTATCTTTATTAGCAAAGAATGTTCTTGTAAAAAGTAGTTCATTCGATTCAAAGCCGTATTTTAAATTCACTCCCAAAGTACAGATTTAATTCATTACGATTTTTGCAAAACAAATATAGAGAAATAAAAAATAAATTATCATTGTGATTCCTCTCTCGACATTAGATTTCGGTCAAACATCACGGACGTGACGGTGATCCGGTCGGTCTCGGATGCGGTGGAGCCGGCCAACAAGTACTGCGCCTCGACGCGCCGGTGCAACGGCTTCCTGCGCAGGCCCGAGGTCCTGGAGACGGTCTACTCGGTCGAGGAGGACGGGGACGGCGATCGGGCCGACAACAAGGAGGAGGAGGCCGACGAGGAGGACAACAACGAGGAGATCGAGGGAGCCGGTCGAGGTGGTCAGCAGCACTCGCCGAGCGGCGGCTCCAGCGACAAGCCGAGGCTGCGCGATCTTTACGGGAGCTTCGAGAGACTCGCCCAGCACGAGGCCGAGGCCGCGGCCGCAGCCGACAGGAACACAGGCCGACAGGGCGTGACTATCTTGGTGGCCAGTTCACAGAGGGCGAGGGACGAGAGCCAACAGGCGCAGGTATACTGGCTCTTTTGTATCTATGGAGCTGTCGGCTCGTGTCTTAATCGGGTCCAGATGGATTTTACAAACAATAGATCTGTCTGTGTTTTTTCTTTTCTTTTCTTGTCTTTTTGACCGTTGTCGACTGTGCGCAGTTGAAAATTTCTCATTTGCACTTTAACGTATTTGACATTGAGAATCTAGTATACGCATTTAAAATTTACCACTGTGCACCTTTTGTGTATATAATATTATTTTCAACAAATTATCAATAATATTATTTGATCAACAAATTAATATTAATATATTTTAACTCAAGTTGAAAATACTATTTAAAAAGTGCACGAGAACTTTTCGATATTGCTTTCGTTATAATCGATTTATATGCATATATACAAAAAGTAAGATTATACTCGCTGGTCTTTCAAAATCAATCGTATATACACTAACGACTAAATATAGTGCGAATAGTCAGAAAATATTGCATTCCATAAAGATATTTAAGCAATTTACCTTATCTCTGTTTTTCTCTACGGCTCTCAGGTCACTTACAATAGGGTGATGAGTAATCACAGGTCGGTGACCAAGCCTAAGGACGTCAAGTACAAAAGGATCAACAAAGCTAAATCCAAGAGTTTGGAGGAACTTCGCGGTCGATTGAGGAACTGGGTTGAAAAGGGGAACAAGATAGCCATCTCGTTGGATCAGTCGTACGCCTGATGAACCTGAACGAGTGCCAACCAATCCACACACACACACACACACACACCGACACACGCCACAAATACTCACACGCCCACACACACACACACACACACACACACAAACCTACACACGTTTACTTGTAAACTTGGCATTTTTTCGAGTCAGCCAAACAAACCAACCGTATAATATAGAGAAAAAGTCTTTGTGATATTTACGATGATGATGCGAGTTGTAAAAGATAGCGAGAGAGAGAGAGAGAGAGAGAGTCAGAAAGTTACACAGAGTGAGAAAGTGAGAGAAAAAATGTGATAAGTCGTTGTTTTTACATATACACACACGCGATACTTTGCGCTTTCTTTAAAAAAAAAATGAGTCATGTAAAGCAGTCTCGAGTGATGAATTCTGTTTTTCCGATCGCTCGAGAGGCTCAATTTTACCGTATTCTCGCATATATACATATATATAACGATGATTGAAAAGAAAACTTTCTTTTCAAATCGTGCATAATCGCTTTAACGCGTCAAATTTCACGTCGGCAAAAAAACTTTTTGAGCATTCGTTGAGAAACAAATATATCGTCTTTTTCTTGTTACAAGATCCCTTTGGTCAATTGATATAATTCTGATGCTGCGCGTCGAGATACTTACAATGATATTCAAAAAAAATCACGAGGAAGCCTTAACTGTAAATGAAGAGGACACACGTGGAAAGCTTCAAGATGAAAGTGCGAATAGTGGCGAACTCGGTTCACGAGATACGATTATTGGATTTTTCTTTTTTTTTTCGATACATCTATATATATATTTATATATATATTGCAAAATGACTCGCGCTCTAGATATAGGAAATAGTAAAAAGCATAACAAGAAAAAAAAGAACAACACACTCCTGTGCTTTTAGTCCGTGAATTGAGCATGTTCGGTCTTTTGTACTAGCACGTTTTTTACATGAGAGCTTCATTAAAACGTATAGTACGCAAGACTTTGGCGGTGCAAGAAAGAAAAAAAATCCACTGATTAACTTACAAAACGGATATGAATACATGAATTCTTTTCGCGTTCCTTATTCGAACGTGCGGTGCCTTGCTTAAAACAATACACATGATTTCGTTGATTTGACTAAATAGCTCTGGAGTCAATATGCGCGCCTGCTTTTCACCGAAAACGCAGAAAGTATACGTGCTACTTTTATTTCCACGGTTTTCATATGTGCATTATACGTACATGTATATGACACGTTGTTAACATACACAAGCGCCTATCTAACATCTTATTTACAACAATGATTTATCCTAATTTTCTTTCCGTAACTGATAACCAATTTTTTGAATCACTAAACCCAACTGTATTGAGGTAGTTGTCGTGAAAACATAACAGCATTCTTATAGCTTAATTTAAATGCAAGACGAGAGTTAAAATATTTTTCTCGAAAGTTAAATGTGTAATCTTTAGTCCGAGCTTTGGCATTGTATTTGATGAAAATTTCTTAATTTATTTAAATACAGTCTGAAAAACCAAGCGTCCAGCATATTAAAAAAGAAAAAATAATAACAAGGAATGAAAAGAATACTGTGTGTCATTCCATAAATACAACCACATGAAAGTATGTCTAAGTGGCCAATATAACTATTCCAAAAACTGATTCTCCACAACTTATTGTATATATTCTGTTAAGATTTCTCGCATTTTTCGCAGATTTTTAAGAGGTATGTAATGTAGTTAAACGTCAATTTAAAACTAACACTTGTAAATGAAAAATAAAATTTATTTTTATGCCAAAATATCGAACACGACAACTACTTTATATAAATTTTCTGAAGCTAGAGCTTATATATATATCAAGTGACTACCGACAATCTGCACAGGTAACTTTCAAAATATAGAAAAAGTATAAAAAAAATGTTTGTCTCCCTTTATTCTTAACAAAAGAAACAACCTATATATTGAGACTGGAGAACGGAGGAGGCGCCGTTTTGTGCAAAATAATTACCTAAGATTTAAGATTGCGATCTAGTTAATGTATTTTAAAAAATTTATGAGTAAATTTATTAGTATATATAAATTTTATGTTCCTGCGGGCTGTTTAACAGCCATCGAGCGATCTCTTGCATAAACAACACATTCGCGTGGGTTGCTGATATTAACGTAAAATGTGTAATTATTTATATATATACATTATAAAAGCACACACTTGCGCGCGAGCGCGAATACAATGTAATATGTATGTACGATACACGAGATTCGTTTGGATCATTAAGAGAGAACCGGATAAATATTATAATCTTAATAATGTATAAAAGTGTAATGATCCGCTTGATTTTTCAAGCGCCTGAAGATTATAATTGTAAAATTATTAAAAAAAAAATACATTGTACTTACCAGAAGTCGAAGATTATTCTTATTTATAAGTATGTAAAAAGTTTGCCCAATAAATAGTATATCATGTACCACGTCGCTTTACTTAACAGAAAGCTCGTAGACTGCTATACAGACATTGACGATCTTCGCCTCGTGTTTTAGTTATAATACAATAAAAAATTATAATATCAATAAAAGGGAACTGTTATATTTTATTAAATACCATGAAAATATCCTGTAGCAAGCAAATTTAAAGTTAATATATGTTCTCAATTTTTGCAATACGTCGAATGTAGACTATCTAGACATTTATATTTAAATGTAACCAAGTTTAAAAAATGCAATATTACGCCCTCGTCATCAAAAAATAATGTTCACACCTTGGGAATAAAACTTATACCCTTGTGGGATCCCAGATCCCTTGACCTTCGACGACCCACGGGCTCACAGATGGGTGTAAACTTTTACGCCCATGGTACGAAAAGTACTATTAAGAAAGCTTCTAAATATTTGCAATATTTTCTTAATACTGGATTCTATCAAGAAGTGCGAGCATTCTATCAATCATTCTTTTATGCTATACCAAAATACACGCGTTGCCAATATTTTCCGCACAGTGGAGTTAATAGTATATGTATATATATTACGTAACTAGTGAAGGAAGAAGATTATCTCGACGAGGGTGAAGTTTGTCGTTTGACGTTTGACAATCACACGAGTCGAGATAATCTGAGCGCACGTGTTGCGTATACAGTATTTTTTCATACAACGTGCGCAAAGGTCAAATTTGCATGCGTATTATTACGTCCATTGTATTGGTCACGCATCGAATTTGACTGCATAGGCAGTATATAGCCATAGCAGCAGTATTTTAGCTTCCTCCGCTTTGGATACTATGAATGAGCTGAGAAATTTTGTTTTAAGGAGCAGAAAATTTACAGGCTATATTTAATAATATATATCAATAAATATATTTCGGGATTGGAAATTTTAAATATGAATAGAGGCAGACAGCGCGCTCGTATGCTATATTATATGAAGATTTCTCTAGTAGAAATTTTTTTAGTATATCACTTAATTTAGTTTTTTATTTTTCGAAAATGTGAGGATTGGACTACCCCATTGAAACAGATTTAAACAAAAACAAACAGATTTTTGAAAAACAATTAAATATACTTCCCTCTGCAAATTCCCACCCGAATGGTGACATTAATGAGCAAAAATAAATAGCACCAAATTTTTGTAAACCGATTTAGACATTTAAAAGCAGAAAGGGTTGAACAAAAATATTTATGCGCTAGGGTTCTATTCTTTTCTATACATATATTATAATGGCTAAAATGTATAATCGAATAAAATTATCATATATATATATATATATAATGGGTAATTCA
Source organism: Megastigmus stigmatizans (assembly GCA_900490015.1). Classification (NCBI taxonomy): domain Eukaryota; kingdom Metazoa; phylum Arthropoda; class Insecta; order Hymenoptera; family Megastigmidae; genus Megastigmus; species Megastigmus stigmatizans. The sequence goes on along the minus strand of UELV01078158.1, from coordinate 14,115 downwards.
TTAGTCATTACTCTGAAAATACTTTAAAGTAGATACAATTTTACCAAAGTATATTTTAATATAGCATCCGAAGAGCGCGATCTCGAATGGGCATTTAACGATTTTGGCCCTCACAGGGGTCACTCTCTATAAGGTTCCATAGTGAATAACGTCGATGTTCCGTCCGACCGCACAAAACGCAAAAGGTAACGGAAAGCGCGACGGAATGGAATGCGGAGGACTACGGAGTGTTCGGAGAAATCGGAAGTCAAATTAGTCAAATTCGACTGCAGTGTCACAAATTAAAATCGTGCGTCATCTCGTGGATTTAGCAATTTGTAGAGTATTGTAGACAGACTGAGACTATTCCTTTTGATCAACAGCCGGCAACAGGTCAGGTGAGGTCAGAACCGTATACCACGCCTCATAGTGCCAGCGATCATAGTACAATGCTTTTATTTTTTTTATGTAGTATTTTTTTTATTATGAGGGAAACTCGCGCTCCCGCTCATATAGCTCATCGAAACTTCACCGAGAGAAGTAAACGTTTCATTCAAATACATCATGAATTGTTGCCACCTTTTAAAATCGTTTATTTCACTCTATTTAATAGAATATATAATACTCAATACAATATATTTGACTGAACTAAGCAAAGATGGTATATTAACTATATTAATATATAATTTCTTTGGTCTAATCTCTCAGACGGTAAATTACCATCAAATAAGGTTTATTTGAATGAAAAGTTTACTTCCCTCAGTGTATCAGAGTTAGCAAGAATAGTCAGAAATACGGTGTGATATATTGCATTCTTGACGCGGGTCGGGCCTCGGCCCTTGTAGTGCGTGGAGGCTTCCTATGCATAGTTTCTACTTTGTGCACAACTATACGCGCAGTTATGCAATTTGAATTTGCAAACTCTTTCATTCAAGCTCCGAAATAGACTATCATATCTTTATTTGGTTTTGTCTAGTTTTACCAATAAACTTATGCCTTATTTTCATTCACGTTCTTTGCAGACATGAATGTGATTATCAATACATCGTTTTCGTAAAAAGCTGATTTTTCAAAATATTCTTATCAATTAGTTGCATGTGGTAAATAATGCAGTACTTTTTAATCATCATATTTTTTTTTAATAAAAGAACTGGTAAATTTTCAATTTTCTAATCGCTATTTCACTAGTCTAATACAACGCCTAAAATGCGTCAATGCATATGATCAGCAAATCGCAAAAATCGTAGAAAAAAATGCATATCGGATTCCAGCAATTGCACGCTTACTAACCTGCTTTTTAACATAATTGAATACCTAATAGTGGTGTCGAGCAAAAAGGCCAGCCAGTCAGCGGTCGCGTACTCTCTTCGAGTCGTTCATAGGCAAACTGTATAATACTTCCAGAAAAAATATAAAAATATAGACAGATTTTTTCTCGATCTTTCTAATGGTCTAGTTATTTTTCGGGAAAAAAGTTCTGTCAAATATTCGAAATAATTTTTAAAAATGCAACTTGAAAATACCTAAAATTTCAAATTGCAATACAATTTCAATTGTAGAAGGAATCAACTATCCGAGTTATTGTTTTCAACAGCTCATTCCCAGTAGAAAATTTACTACATTATTATTGAACGTTTAGTATTTTTAAATATTACCTCTTTATATGGTTTTAAGCATGCGGTAAAATCCTTTATATTGTGTTTTGAATAGGGTGTTTAGTGTATACTACTTGCTGCATAACATGTCTCATTTTGTAAAAAAAAAAAACCAGGCCCATTTAATGTAATTAAATAAAATAAAATAAATACATAAAAACGGGCAATTCCCACACCTTAGCTACTTGCCGGAATCGAGGAGTCGAGCGCTGAGCAGTGAGTGTTCGCAAAAGAGTCTATATAAAAAAAGCTGCAGAGCTCTAGCGAATGTTACACGTGCGGTTGCTTATTATGCACGGATTACCATTATTCACGAAATGAAAAATTTGCATGCTACACTTTCGTGCGTCGATTGTGGCTAAATTAATTCGGCGGATCATTAATAAATTTGTCGTAATTAAAAAAGAAAGATTATGGGATTTGTTTTAGGTCTCTGTCTCTATTTATTTAGGAGATCTGCGGCTATTTAAACAATTAATTTGTTAATAAAGAAAACGCATTGCTAATTTCTATGAAAAGTAACAAGAATTGCATGTTTGTGCATACACAAGAATTGTGGGCGTGAGGAATAGTTATACTTGGTTCGGAGACATTGGCGTAAATACGAATTTGCTCAAGATCCATACAGTGACGGTATTTTAATTTTAATGCATACATTCATACGAGTGAAACTTGAACGATATGTTAGACTAAATATGAAAAAATAACTTATTATTTTATTATATAATAAAAAATTTATTGGCATTTATAATGTTTATTTTTAAATAGTCAAACCAAAGATATTAAAAAGCCCATTGCAGATTTACATAATTCTTCACTAAACTATAATATGATAATAAGATTACAGATTTTAAAATGTTGATAAATATTTTCGTTAAAAATTTTCAATGTGTTGATTAATATCTTAAGTTTTGAACCAAAAAGTTTAGTCCTTGTTCCATGTTACTATATTAGTATTATCAGTATACCTCAGTAGGTACAGTGGGAATTCATAGTTAAGTCGACGGTCGTAGTGTAGCCGCAGTACTTATAATGAAGTTAAAAGTTACTAGTTTCGCACGTTTTGAGCTCACGGAACATAGGGAAAATATTAATCTAGATTCTAGGACCACTTTCCGGTTACTAGATATACACTACTGAGTACCGACACAAACGTAAAGTAACTAGTAAGCCCGCGTGAGGATCGTGTCCGTGCGCTATACGGCCGAGGCGGGAGAAGTAGTGTTTTGTTATTTTTTTGCATTATTTATTTGTAAATATGTCTTTCGGGGGTGGATTTGGCTCGTCTACACCAGCTGCAAGTTCGGCCTTTTCTTTTGGCACTGGTACTTCTGCTGCTGCAACTCCAATAAAACCAGGTGACTTTCAATAATATGCTTTTAGGTTAGATCGTATATTTGTTTAATGTTGTTTTATTAAATTTGATCAACACATATAGTTTTGATGCATACTCATGCCTACTTAAATTCTAATGGTACTATCATTTTTTTTTAAATGTGATACTTTTCTGATTAATATGTGATGGTTTATAAGATGACAATTATTGGTTGTACTTTATTCTAAGGACTGTTGCTGTTACTTGTTTTACTCAATGAATCTGCTGATTTATTTCGTCTCAATAGAGGTCTACGGGTTCCATGACAATTCGGATCACACATGCCATCATCTTTATGCAGACAATTGTAATATTTCTTCTTCCAGCGTTTCATCAAACATAGTGTGATACAGCAAAGTAGCAGCAGAGCTGCAATAATTACAGCTGCAATGATTGCAATCATTGTGGGTGTCAGAGAGCCAAAGTTTGGGATATCTTTAACCATGCCATTATTAGGCATTGACGTAACTTCAATATTAATTTCAAAAACATCTACTTTTCTTTGTCCGTTGTCTTTGACACCATCATTTATTGAATCTTTCTTGTTCAAAATGTGATCACCCATGACATCTACTGTTTTAGCCTGTTATGAAATTTTTATAAATTACAAGAGTAGAAATAAAATATATATTAATTTTATCAATTTTCTATTTTACCATTAAAAATATAACATTTAACAACAAACAAAAACTATAACCATAAAAGCTTTATTTGAAACTGTCAATAACATATTTTAGGTTGGTTTTTATCAGTCAGAATAAAAATAATTGAAACAATTAAGCCATGATTCTTTTCCATATTAGAACACAAATTTAATTAAAACAAAATTATTTAATGTCTTTTTTTTACAAATTTAATAAATTTATTCAAATTTACTAATTCAATATTGAATTTTTTATTTAGCCGGATTCGGAACCCCTGGAACATTTGGGTTCAGTACACCTGCAGCCACATCTTCCCAATCACTGTTCGGTACTCCAGCCACTCAGCAAGCAACTGGATTCGGAGCTAGCTTTGGTACACCAGCAGCCACATCTACTAGTACATTCAGTACACCTGCTACTAATTTTGGCTTTGGAACAAATACTGGAGGAGGATTTGGCACAACACCTGCAACAGGTGTATCGACATTTGGCTTAGGTTCAACGGCACCTACAAGCACAGTTACCGGTACTGGTTTTGGGAATTTTGGTGGATTTGGGACTACAGCTGCAACTACCTCAGCTCCATCTTTATTTGGAGGGTTTGGAACGACAAATACTCAGCAACCAAGTACAGCATTTGGAGCAACAGGAGGCTTTGGGGCATTTGGAGCTAAACCTGCAACGACTAGCACGACTACACCTTTTGGTACTTTTGGAACCGGTGGTAATTTTTTATTATATATTTACAGCTAAAATGTATTCATAAGCCAGTTTTTCAAATTGACGAATATTTGAAAATTGATTTTTAGGTACATCGGCTTTTCCTAGTTTCGGTGCTAGTTTAACTCAACCACAACAGCAACAAGTACAGCAGCAGCAACAGCAGCAACAAGCTCAATCTAATACAAACACAATATCTGAAGCTTTGTACAATGCAGTTTTCAATTGTCAATTGTTTAATGATGAAAGAGACAATACAATCGCTAGGTGGAATTTGATTCAAGCATTGTGGGGAACAGGAAAAGCATATTATTCTGCGAATGCACCACCAATAGAATTAAATCAAGAAAATCCATTGTGTAGATTTAAAGCCATAGGATATAGCCGAATGCCTGATGCGGACAACAACGATGGCTTAGTAGTGCTTTGCTTTGCTAAGAAAGAACAAGAATTAAAAGATGGAAAGCAACAGCTGATAGGGTCATTGGGTCAAATTTTGGGCAATAAACCAAATCTCACAGTAACTGTAGATAACATAAAATCTCTGGGTGAGATGAAAGGACAGGCAACAATTTATGTCACAGAAAAGGGGGTAACAGGGTCTCTTAGAAAAATTCCTGCAAACGAATTATTTAATTATTTCACACAAAATATGCAGAAACAGCAGCTAACACAAATAGGAGTAGAAAATATATTTCCACAAGTTAAATTAGATCCATCACAACTGAAAGAGTATATGGATAATCCACCGTGCTCAATAGATCCTAGATTGTGGAAGCAAGCACAACTAGACAATCCTAATCCAGAACATTATATTCCGGTACCGATGATTGGTTTTCAACAAGTCAAACACAGATTAAAATGTCAAGAGGAAGAGACGTCAAGGCATCGTGCTTTCTTGGACATGGCATCAGAAAGTATTCAAAGTCTACAAAGACAACATACCGCGACACAAGCCAGATTAAAAGAACACAGAAGATCACTTTTAGAACTTCAGCACAGGGTACTTCAGGTAATTTAAACTTTTTTTTTTATCTTTGGGTGATGATGATAAAATAACAAGTTATTCGAGAATATAATTCATTGTAAGGAAATAGTACAAAAAGTACATATTATGCGGAGTATTAGATTGTAAAAATAAAAAGTAATTTAATGTATTTTTTTATGATTTAAGCATTAGCTGTCAATAACCCAAAATATCCATTGTTGTCAGTTTTATAAGATCTAAACTACAAATTACATTTTTTTAGGTGTTAGTGCGACAAGAAATAACCAGAAAAGTTGGTTTTTCATTGCAACCAGAAGAAGAAACTTTAACTAATAGATTTGAAGCAATGCATTCCCAAATCAGTGCTCCAACACAATTCAAGGGTAGAATTAGTGAAATGCTGTCTCAATTAAGAATGAGAAGGCATACGGATATACAGAATCAAGAGAGGTATACCATGGATCCAATAGCTCAAGACGACATCAAAACAGTAAGTTTATTAGAATTTCATTTTAATATAACGTTAGTTCGACTGCAATGCAATTGAAATTCTTAAAACCCAAAGAGACTAGAAATATGAGTCCTGGATTTTCTTGGAATTTTCAGGAATTACTTTTTGAGCAAAATAACGAGACCTGGAATTAAGGATATTCACCTATCTTTAAACAAAAAATATACATACATATATATATTCTAATACTGTATATATAATATTTAGATATATTCTAGTGCATAAAATCAATACGGATTAGTTAATATCTTCAAAACTAGAGCCCATTTATAAATAAAGAGTAATTACCTCTCTGAAGCATCCCTGGTTATCTCTTCAGTTCATATAGATTGAAATATTTTCTGAAATTGTAGTATTTTATTGATGAAAGTAAATTATTTAATACCAATTAAAAGTTCGACAGCGATCTGTCTCATATTCATTCAATTCGAAAGTTTCTTCCCTAGTACTAATGCTTATTAGAAAAATACGAATAAAATTTAATCTTGCTGAATAGGTATGCTTATTTAATAATAAAACTTTTAATTTTCAGTATCTAAATATGGAACAGCAAGGAATGGGGCAGTTGATAGCCACTGTAAATGCAGATCTGGAAGGTCTGAAAATCATCAAAGATGGAATGTCCGAACTTTTAACCAGCCACAGTGGAACCTCATGAGAATTGTAAATTTAATTTATTGTCCCATTAAACATTGTAAAACGATTTACAAAGTTTCGGAAAAAAACTATTTGTATAAAAGTTTTCACGCGATTTTTCTCTATTGACTTAATTTTTGTTAAATAAGCTGTTAAGGTTATTAAGGATATTGTAATAAAAAATGAAATCAGAAAAAAAAAACCAATATATATAAATAATGCTTTTTTATTGAACAAAATGACATAGTTTTTTTGTTTTCTTCCTGACAAATAAGGCACTTTTTTCCATTTCACATGGATATTATCGAATATTCTCATATACAGATATACCTATATACATACTTTCGCCCACTTGCGATCGAAGTCACCGGCATCGAGGCAAATGTCAATATACGTTCGCCTCGTTGCCGTACCTCTATCGTTTCTTTTTTCTCTTTTTTTAGTACAAAAATTGTGATTTCTTTCCAAGGAATAATAATAACAAATCTAGCACTGAAGGCACTAGCGGGGGTTAGTGTATGTCGGGTACTGGAACTATCAAATCAACAAGCACAGCTTCAATTTGGTAGTTTAGACCGAATAATAACGATTTTTTTTTCTTTCAATTTTAGCGTTTTTCTTTCTGTTGCGTATACATCAATCAACGAGTATTTTGTTCAGCGCGCACACACATATATATTTATATATAAAATATTTATATCCCTTTGGCGTCGACCGAGTGTACCATCGACGCGAGAAATCTACGTCTCTCCACCGTTCGAAATCCAGCGTATGTACAAACACACAGTCTCGCACTCATCCGTGTATATAAAACCCGTTGCACGTCGCTCAATGGCAGGAACGACTCGTCAAGCTCTTATCACCTCGCCCGTAAATATTGTAATAATCCCCCTGAGAAAGCTAGCAACGTGCTTTTTTTCTTTTATTAACATAAAATCGGTGCGTCAATCGAGCGACAGCGTACATATATCGGTGATACGAATTAGCACACACTAGATTGTAATATTTGGCTTTCTGTACAGTCTACTCGGAAGGTGGCCCGTCATCATCTCTCTCTCTCTCTTTCTCTATCTCTCTATTTCCCGCTTCCATCGGTCATCCACCGCCATCTCCCATATTACATCGAAAGACCAACAGCAACAAATCGAAGAGAAGAGAAACAAACGTCGCATATGTGCATATATATATATATATATAGATGGAGAGAGAGAGAGAGAGAGAGAGAGAGAGAGGGAGAAAGGGTGGAGGTAAGAAGGGACACGCACCCGTAGACACACGACTGATCTTCATTCATAACCATACCATAGTAACTCTTATACGTGACTACACCAGAATACAGCAAAGCTCATCCAGCGGATGGTGAGCGGATATTCGAATCCGTAACAACAAGTATAGAATAGATCAAGCAGCCAAACAACCAGACCGATCATTTGTTGATCGTGAGGTCCAGCGGTAGATCCTGGTCCATGTCGGTGGGCAGACTCTCGGCCGATTTAGCCCTCAAGTCCTGGGCACAGGTGTTGGTGGTGCCGCTGCTGGCGAGGGATTCCGTTAGACCGGCCTGCTGACTGGTCCACATGCTTTGCAGGCCGTATTGCAGATCTACCGAGGCGAGCAGATGTCGGAATAGTGGATTCTGCGACTTGAGTATCAGGTCCGAGAGTATTTTCGTCTTCTCGAGTAGACCGTTGTCCTCGGTCTCGGCGTGCCTGCAGCACTTGTGTCTACAACAGCACTCGCTTACCGATCCGTCATCGTTGCCGGTGACCGTGATCGCGGTGGTGGCGGCGGCGGCGGTGGTGGTGGTGGTGGCTGGCTCCTGCTGTACGACCAGGCTCGACTGTAGATGTGCATCGGCCCGCTTTATCACGGAATTCCTCACGATGTCACCTGCGGCCGCGAAGCTCGTGGCGGCTTCCCTCTTCAGGGGTGTGAGGGGGTGATTGCTGCTGGCGCCGCTGCTGCCGGTGCTGCTGTTGTGCAGGCTGCCGGTGCTGCTGTTGACGATCGAGTCGATGTTCCTGTAGTCGACGCCGCTGGCCTTGTCCTCGCTCTTGATGGGCGTCGACTGCATGCCGATTCGGGGCGTCGTCGCGAGCAGGTGATCGGGTGGCGAGGCTGGACCGGCGCGTTTCACCTCCATCGGGTAGCTGGTGCTGCTGCTGGTGATGCCGGTGATGGGCTGGTGGACCGGCTTGAGACCGGCCACGTGTTGTTGAGCCGCGGGTATGATGTAGTCGTCGTAGAGGGAGGATCGGCTGTAGCCCAGTCCGGTGTGCTGCTGTTCGTGCTCGTAGCTGCCCTTGGAGGAGGAGAGCGAGAGGGAGAGCGAGAGGGACGAGGAGGACGAGGTGGACGAGGTTTGCAGCTGCTCCTGGTGGTCTTTGCGCTGCTCCTGCAGGTTGTACGCGTTGTTCCACTCGACCATCTTTTGCTGCTCCTCGAAGCTCGTCGACGAGGCGGCTTTTGGGCTCTCGCTAAATACAAAAAAAACATTCCTCATCAGTCCCTGTATCTCTACTTGGAAGAACGTGCGTGTGAAGAAAGAAAAAAAGTGCGATAAGTAGGCGATATGTACCTGATGGAACAGAGGGAGGCGCTGGTGTTGTTGCTGCTCTCCAAGCTCGAGTCCTTCTTGTCGGAATCGCTCGACCTCGGACTGTTGCTCCTCTTCAGGGACGTCGTCGTGAGCTCGGTCTTGGGGGTCTTGCCAAGGGGTGCGAGGGGCATCGGCGAGTCCTGCTGGTCGATGCTCTTCTCCTGGAGCGGCTGCTTGTCGTTGTTGTTGTTGACGTAGTGGCGATAGGTCTTGACGTGTTTGCGCAGGGAGGAGGGATCGGTGTAGCGTTTCGGACAGCCGGGTATCTTGCAGCAGTAGGGCTTGTCGACCGCGTGGGTCCTCGTGTGTTTGAAACGGTCCGACGAGTTGGAGTAGGCCTTGTTGCAGCCCTCGACCGGGCAGACGTAGGGACGCTCGCCCGTGTGGGAACGCGCGTGGATCTTGAGATTCTCCGCCCTGCTGAAGCTCTTGTCGCATTGGAAGCAGTGGTGCGGCTTCTCGTTCGTGTGGGTGCGCGCGTGCACCAGCATTTTGTACCTGTACACGGAGAAACGGGGTAATCGTTTAGTTGGAAAAATCAATTGGCTATAGGTATTGTGTAGTTCACCGAAACTGACTGCGAATAAGTGGATCGCGTCTCGATGTATTCGTTTTCTTTTCTTTTTCTCGCGTTTTTTTTTTTAATTATGCTGGACGCGTCGCGTAGCCATCGTTGTATTCTCTAATCTATACGTTCATTATGGTCTTAATACGTTTATAATGAACCGCCCGATGTACGATGTGGGTTATAATATCACAATTCAAATATATATAACTTATTATTTTTTCACGGCAAAAACGTGCATTCGATTATCGACGCCCATCGTTTATCTAATCTACTTCACAGCTGTACACGAGTTGAACAATGTAGGCGAGTTGGCGCGCATAAAGTCGTGGTCATAATTACCTAGCATTGAATCCGCGCTCGCCTCTCTGACAGCCTTCCCAGCCACAATAAAACAGTCCCCTGGGTCCCGGTGCCGCGTGCAGCTTACCAACGTGACGCGCCAATTGTTCCAGCGACGTGAACCACCTGCCGCAATTGTGCCACCTGAAGCAAACAAAAAGAAAATTTTAATATGCGAACTGATCCCTCGCTCACATTAGGATCAACTCTAATAATAATTCGTTAAATATATATTCTATAGCATGTGTAAACTCGTGTTGTTTCGTACATCTCGTTTATTGCTGTAAACTTGGTGCTTATATTATGAATTATATAAAGTGTTGGATATATAAGCGCGAAGCCCTCGTATATTTGTATATCTGCTGAGAAGTTTCATTCGAGGAAAAGCAAAAAACAAAAAGAAAAGAAAAGATAAAGAAAATCGTGCCACTTTATTTTTGTCGATTAAAACGCATTCGAAGCGTATATATGTATATTTACCCCCCTCCATACCAGCATATTCACCCAATAAAAGCCGAGCGATTATTTTTCTTCGTCGCACTTAGGCGCCTCGTCATCTTCAACGTGTGCACACACACACACACACACCTCACTAGTCTATCTTTCTCTCTCGAGCTTTTTAACATTGACCATTATATATATCTCGATGCGGCCGTCGACGAGTTTCGTTTTTTTTTTCTCATCTCTTATATATAAATTGTTGTCGTTGACGATGACTACGACTTATGCCGAATTGAAGTCGATGCAAGTGGCCTCTCGCGCGAATTGACGACAATTCGCTCGATCGAATCGCTCGACTCGCTCGTAACGAGGCAATATAAACTGTATACGAGTTCTGTATTGCGACGATCCGATCGAGGATGCGTTATCCCGCGGCCGCCTCTGACGTGTTTCGGGGAGAAAAGAATTATTGCCTCGTATTTATAGTTACTACATGTGCGCCTGTTGGGGAGGATATCGTACGATCGATAAATGGGATAGAGTGCGTTTTATATAGGCGCAATTACGCATTGCCTTTGGATATGGTATATACCGATGTCGTGGAAAAATTGACGTTTGATTGGGATCGATTGGCTGGCGCTGCTACTGCTGCTCGATCCTCATTATTAAATTCACAAAGATATACGCGCTCGCAGCAAGCAAAAATTACCTCGAATACGCTAATGTTTATGCAAGATAAAAGAGAAAAAATCTCAAGTTTACTCGATCGGCTCTGCATACATATGCGAGTGTAAATATTAAAGTCATCCGCGTGAAACGATAGAACGCGATTTTAAATGAATTCGAATCGTATCGCATATGTACTCGTGTCTGCCTCATGTCGTATAGCTCTCTTACATTATACTTCGTTTATCACCCGCATAAAAGCCAAAGCCGCAGTCTCAATTCTCTATTAATTGCAAAAGTGTAATCGGAAAAGATTGTCGCGGCCCGCCGTGACGATGATAAATACTAAAAATAATTCTGTGCTCGAAAAGTGTTTTTCAAATGGAAAAACCGTCTATTATAATATATACACAACGAGAAATTGCTATTGGCGAGTAAGCAACTGCAGCGACGGCATAAATCGACTAATATATAATCGCAATGAAAAACGCTCGATACCTAATATATGACATCTCGATCGACGATCCAACCAACGCGAATTATTGATCGACGCATATAAACGTAAATGCACACACGCGCGGCGGTGCAATAAAGAAATTGTTTTCATCGGGACTCGGTCACGATTCTCCGCACATGCGCAAACACGCCAACGATGTACTTATGTATCGAGAGACTCGAGAGACAGAGAGCGAAAATATACGTTCCAATTAGAAGGCGGCGAGAAGAGATTGCGTTTGCGTCACAATTCGGGCGATATTACCGGAATCAATGAGCTGCCGCGACGATGTCCGCGACGAGACCAGCGGACGGAATGTCACGCACCGACCTACACTCTCGATAAGCATGTGTGTGTGTGTGTGTCTGTGTGTAACGAAGAGAGAGAGAAAGAGATTATCAGTCGCGGCGGGACTGTGCAATACACCGAGATTAGCGACTGCAAAGTCTCGCTTCCTCGTTCGCAGGTGACGCGAACCCCGACGAGATCGCGCGCATTTTTCTCCTTGTATCGCCTGTAATAAGTATAAGAGGCGCGTGTATAGAGAGAGAGAGAGAGAGTGAGAGCGTCGCTGCTGCACCGACTCATTGTAACAGAATCGCCGAGACAATGTGTATATGTGTATACATATAATATACCGGCGGGCCCCGACTGATAAGATAAAATATTTCCTTTTTTCTCATTCTCCATCGTTACTGGCTCTTGTAGCGATCTTCTCGGGTACACACACACACACACGCGCGCGCGCGCGTATTTTTGTGTATCTGCCTGCAATCGCTCTCGCGACCGTCTCTCGAGAACACACATTATACGCAAGCACGCATATACAGAGACACTTATGTGCATAATCATAAGGCAGAGAGAGAGAGACGTACACGTGACCGCCGCGTGTCTGTCTATATGCTCGACGAGCCGATATTACATATATAGCACGCGGCTATATGCGCGACACAGAGAAGAGGCAGTCGCTGCATGCAACGACTTTATTACACGCGAGGACCTTCGCCTTTTTTTTTCTTTTTCGTTTCTTTGCGCCTCGTCTAGTCATCTATATTTTTCGAACGCTTGTCGTCCTCGTCGCTGATTTTTTTTTTTCCCTTTCGTTTGGTTTTTTAGTTTTGCATTTCGCCCGGATATCTGCGCTGTATGTATACGACTGATAAGGACAGTGCGAAAATTGTATGCAGAGCCGCGTGCCGCCCGGAGTACATATAGTAAACTGGCGTATACCGGATTCCCTCGGGTGAGATCCTCTCTCGCTTTTCGTTTTTTTTTTCTTTATACGCTCCCTCGTATACTCGCCGATTGTTTGCGTGTTTATATTGTGTGTCGACGAGAAAGAGAGAGAGAGCGTTGGAATATCGGAGTGAGCGACTTCTCGCGGCGCGGCACGCTGACCTTTGAACGCGGTGATATTCTCGTGCGGTATATGTACTATGCGAGAAATGCCTGTATACTATAACGACGAAGCCGCGCGAGACCCTGTAGAATCGCATGGACAAACGCGTGTGTCGTGTCTTTTTAGGAATTAGATTGTTTTTTTTTTTTTTGCTACGGATTATATAGACGCTAATTGTGTTTGTTCGAATCATTATGGTTTGGTCCGTAGGAATCGGCGGAATTTTGTTAGATAATAGAATATGATACAGGCTTAAGGCAATAATCGAGGCGGAGAGGTGGAAAGTTTTGCTTCTTGTCTCCGCGCGCGAGTTTATACGATGATACGATTTACTTAAAAATATATATATATATATATATATATA